>JAOTOL010000964.1:0-186378 GCA_034440575.1 Imbricaverruca yamaguchii
ATAGCTTTGAACAGCGTGGCGGAAGTATGGGGAATCTCATTTGAATGTCGAACCTTAGGCGGAGAAGATTGACCACCTCACATCCCCCAATGTCGCAAGACGGCTTCTCACAGGTGCTCCCAAACAGACTCGCCAGCACCTCAATATCAGACGGGCGCGATCACATGCCGGAAGTTGCGTGACGGTGTGACAGCAACGTGACGTGTAACTGTAACGTGACGGTGTGACAGCAACGTGACGGTGTAACTGTAACGTGACGGTGTGACAGCAACGTGACGGTGTAACTGTAGCGTGACGGTGTGACAGCAACGCGACGGTGTGACAGTAACGTGACGGTGACAGCAACGTGTCGGTGTGACAGTAACGTGACGGGTGTAGCTGCCAACGTGACGGGCGTGACAGTAACGTGATCGGTGGTGACAGTAACGTGACGGTGTGACAGTAATGTGACAGTGTGACAGTAACGTGACGGTGTGACAGTAACGTGACGGTGTGACAGCAACGTGAGGGTGTGACAGCAACGTGTCGGTGTGACAGCAACGGAGGGTGTGACGCAACGTGACGGTGTGACAGTAACGTGACGGTGTGATAGCTGCACCAGCTGTATAAGCTGATCGGTATCCCCCCGTACACAGTACGGTAATGGTGTAACTTGCCGCCTCGGTAGCTCAGCTGGTTAGAGCGCTGGCCTGAACTGGTCTCCCTGCACTGGCAACACAGGGTTCGAGTCGCTTCGCGCGCTCGCATCTGGCCCCGGCCGGGAGTGTCAGTTGGCAGCTGACAGATAAGGCCGGGGACGAGCTACCGGGCGGCCGTGTCGGTGCATTGGCGGCACGTTAAACTTTCGGTCTAAATTCTGCCGTTGAACTGGAGTTCATGGATCGGGGTGGTGGGGCTAGGTTCACGCAGCAAGCTCTGCTTAGCAATAGAACCCTGGTTCCTAAAGCCACCCCAGCAACAACTCGGATTATTTTTTTGTTTTATTAATGCAGTAACGGATGAGCAACAGCACCACCAGGCGGGATGATCTCCACGGGCAGGCTGTGCTTGACGTACGCCACGGCAGGCTGTGTTTGACGTACGTCACGGGCAGGTTGTGTTTGACGTACGTCACGCGCAGGTTGTGTTTGACGTACGTCACAGGCAGGCTGTGTTGGACGTACGCCACGGGCAGGCTGTGTTTGACGTACGTCACGGGCAGGTTGTGTTTGACGTACGCCACGGGCAGGTTGTGTTTGACGTACGTCACGGGCAGGTTGTGTTTGACGTACGTCACGGGCAGGCTGTGTTTGACGTACGTCACGGGCAGGTTGTGTTTGACGTACGTCACGCGCAGGCTGTGTTTGACGTACGCCACAGGCAGGTTGTGTTTGACGTACGCCACGGGGCAGGCTGTGTTTGACGTACGTCACGGGCAGGCTGTGTTTGACGTACGCCACGGGCAGGCTGTGTTTGACGTACGTCACGGGCAGGCTGTGTTTGACGTACGTCGGCAGGCTGTGTTTGACGTACGTCACGGGCAGGCTGTGTTGACGTACGTCACGGGCAGGCTGTGTTTGACGTACGTCACGGGCAGGCTGTGTTTGACGTACGTCACGCGCGGGCAGGTTGTGTTTGACGTACGTCACGAGCAGGCTGTGTTTGACGTACGTCACGCGCAGGCTGTGTTTGACGTACGTCACGGGCAGGCCGTGCTTGACGTACGTCACGGGCAGGCTGTGTTTGACGTATGTCACGGGCAGGCCGTGCTTGACGTACGTCACGGGCATACTGTGTTTGACGTACGTCACGGGCAGGCTGTACTTGACGTACGTCAGCGTGGGCAGCACTCCCCAACAGGGGAGCATGAGTGCCGACACGACCCGACATGCCGGCGGCACTCGAAGATGGTGTACCGATTACTGACCGCCTGGCCTTCGTCGATTGTAACGCCGTCAGTCTTGACAGGGACAGGTGCCTCAAAGCCTTCAAGTTTTCAAAGAATAGCTTTCAAGTTCAGAACTGCCTGACCGTCCTCTGACTATGGGATCCTTCAGACTGTCGGCTCCTCCTTGGACTCACGTGCACTTCTTTGAGTTCTTCGATCTTGCTATGGACTCGCAGATTCTCTTCCGGAAAACTCAAGCGTCATCTTGATGGTTTAGCACTCTGTATTTACCCGGTGTTCTCGCCGGTTTCAGACAGTCTCCTGAGCTGGCATATCTTTCCTTGGATGACGTCCAATCGTTCTCAAAGCTGCCGAATTATCTAATGCGTCAGATATTTATCGGAGATGTCCGACGATCCTTGCAACTGTCTAGTGGCCTACATGCAGGCAGCTTCTGGTGTCTGGACAGCATTGGCTAGCGACATCTAGACAGTTTTGCTACCAACCCACCTACTCAACGTCAATTCAGTGCGCTACTAGTTCGCATTCCACTCTTGGTCCGCCTATGGGCAACTAGCTTGCAACAATGCGAGGAAATGCAAAACGGTGCGAATTTTCCATACCTCGGTTCAGCGAACCGTGATGTCAAAATAAGCAGCTGCTGGGCTCAGTTAGTCCGGGATGAGCACTCGCCAGGGTCTAAGTTAAAGCCGAGTTAATCCTGAAGTAACGGTTCATGGAGCACATGTCCGGAGTTGGGTCTGCCTGTCACTCGCCGTTGCTTCCTGCAACTAATGTGGCCTTCCTGCACCCGAGAACATCACCATCTCTGATTGCCTGTCATCATCCATCATCATACACTTGATGTACACAATAATATATTTAATTAGGACACCGTGGAGAGCACGGACAGGAGAGAGCCCGTCTGCCGTGGCGTTGGCATCAGGGTGAGGCTGTCATTGGCACATAGATCTTCGTAGCAGTGAGTTGCAAAATAATTCTGCGTTGAGCTAATTCCCATTATCTGGAGGTATTCCTATTTGTAATAATTTTGAACGGCCATGGCTTTATATATGTACATATGTACGGATATATATCATACATATATATATATATATATATATATATATATATATATATATATATATATATATATATAAATATATATACTAGTGAAATTCCGGCGCAAGTTAATAATATTCATATTAAATCTGCGTACAGATTCAGCACGATATCGTACCTTCTACAGTGCCTCGTTGCGCCACGTTTGCCACATTCGTCGACAAAACAATTCATGCGAAGATGAAAATCAGGTGTCATTCGAAGCTGTCTAGGACACCTCCGAGTAAGCACAACTAAGTAGCCACGGACCGGATAATATAATAGGCGAATCCAAGATAAAACTCTCACTTGCCAACACTCATGTCAACAAGAATGCAACGGAGCATGCGGTGTCCAAGCGAAAATGTATAACAGAAGCCGGATTACTGAAGGTGTTGCGACAAGTCGTCACCGTCACACCAAAATGTTTCTTTTCTCCGATTTCTCCTACTTTCAACTTAGCTCCCAATGTGCTGATCTATCTGTTTTCCCATTGTCGTCTATAAAACACATTTGTCCCGGCGAAATACTGTCCAGCCCAATTATACGGAAATCTTCGACTTCGTGGTTCGGTCCGTTGAAGTGCTTTAATGAAAACTCTCCTCCGCACAAATTGCGTGACCGGTGATTTTGGACCCTGACGTACAATTAGTCTCCAGTTTTTTTCCCACGTAACAATCATTATCACACTTCTTGCAGAACACGCCAAACAGGACATTATAATATTTACAGCCTATAAACACATAAAAGTGTTTTCTGCTCTCTTTTCACGTGCTTTAACTTCCTGACACGACGCAGCACGCACAATTCTTTCCACGAAAGAGGGTACAAAATTATATATGTGATAACCATATACATATATTTACATAAGCATATCTATATATATATGTATATATATATATATATACATACATATATTACGCGTGTACGCGTGTTTGTGTGTATGAGGTGTGCTGAGAAAATAGCTGGGCTAATATATGAATGAACAAAGCTGTGATAACCTAACTTGAAATAATTTTTATCTCGTGGACCAGATGAACCTTATCGGTAGGAGAACCAAATTTAACGATAATATTCAATCATCAGAAGGCAAAAATTAAGTATTGTGCTCTGATGTAGTTGGCAATGGTTTTGTGCAGCATAGTGGTTTTAGCCATAGCTGAATTTCCCTTAGACAAGAAAAAATCGTGTGCAACGGATACTCGCAGTTCAACCAGATTTAACA
Organism: Imbricaverruca yamaguchii; assembly: GCA_034440575.1. Classification (NCBI taxonomy): domain Eukaryota; kingdom Metazoa; phylum Arthropoda; class Thecostraca; family Neoverrucidae; genus Imbricaverruca; species Imbricaverruca yamaguchii. The sequence goes on from JAOTOL010000964.1 coordinate 4,194, forward strand.
GAATACGGTAGACGCAATTGTTTGAAAATGACAACTAATTATCTTTTGCCTCAATAAATAGTGATTCAGTACCACTCAAGTATTAGGTTGTATTTTTCGCAGAACTTTCCGAATGCTAGCCATCTGACCTCTAGTCAACACCTTGTTTTTCGAGCAATTTTGAGTCTATATTTATCTCATTGAGACTGCCTTAAGCGGAATGCCTTCTCGCTTCGATTGCAACCGGATACCTTCACTATGCTTGTGGAAGGAAAACGAACATTAATTATCTGAAACAACATCCTTTAATCAAGCATTGCTGCGCTAGCTTTCTTGAGCAGTCAATTCTTTCATTACTGCAACCAACTGCACGCTTTTCAGCAAACCCTTCGACAGAGTATAGCTTGTGTTGCCAAGTGAAAATCTATAATTGCTTGGTTTTATGTGTATAACATAATATAATGTTTGTAATATAGGCTACATATTCACATACTACTTTGTGTATGGGGTATGCTGAGAAAATAGCTGGGCTAATACACGAATGGACAAGGCTGTGATAGCCTAACACAGCCTTGCTATATATATATATATATATATATATATATATATATATATATATATATATATATATATATATATATATATATATATATATATATAATTATATATGTAGAATATATATATATTCTACATAGACGTAACAGTATATTTTATAAAAAGAGGGGAGAGAGATGGAAAACGCATATATGCATATTATATATATATATATATATATATATATATATATATATATATATATTCTACATAGACATAACAGTATATTTCAGAAAAAGAGAGGGAGAGAGAGAGGAAAACGCCTCGCGTCACAGGTGTCAGGGTGTTTCTATGTTGTATCGGTGGAGTGGGTGTTCCACGCGGGCGTGATGTGTTCTGCCGGCAGAATGGGGAAACGACACAGTGGCGTTGACCCTCGGTGACCCGGAGAAATCCCAGTCGACTCGACTGGTGTCTGTGGAGGTGGGCAGCCATCCGAACCTGCGCTACCGCACCCAGCAGCGGTTCCCGCGCGAGGAGCTGCCCGCCGACAACATGCGGGACCGGTGCACCGACTTTTGGATCGGCTACTTCAGAGGGCCGCAGCTGCTGGCCAAGAACTGCCTCAAGATCCTGCCCGGCTGGATGTGGCGGAACAGGTGGGTGCACCGGCGGGTGGTGGTGGCAGGTGCCGCTCTGTGTGGATTGTGGCTTTGTGACGCACACAGCAGCTGAGGACACATGGCGTCGCCTGCCTGTCACCCTGGCAGGAAAGGCGGGCATCGCGGGGAATCGAACCCAGCACCCCTGGCTCGCCAGTCGCTCAGGTTAACCACTAAGCTACCGACGCTCCAGGCGTCGCCCTGCTGGGCAGTCGGCGGTGTGGACCATCACCAATCACCAGTCAGCGCCGACTGGTGATCGGTAGGCTAGGAACACGGTGTTTTACTGGTGTGCCGGAAGGCTTCACTGACACTGACTAATCTTTTATGTCTTTATAAAAACAGCATAGACTATCATTATAAGAATAGAGGGCTTGCTTTTCAGTATTACAGGGAGGGCTGATTGACGGATTTGGTGGGCAACTGGTTCAGTGTACAGAATGCAACCAAGAGGGGCCCTTGTGGCTCATAGTTGCACTAATCTTTTATGTCTTTATGACAAAAAGAGCCTAAACGCCTCCCCAGTCCCGGTTTGCCTACAATATCTGCCTCCTCCCCTGCCGCCACCTCTGTACCTCCCTCGGCCCCACACCCGTGTCCTAATACTTCACCTCAGTGAGGTGAAAAGGTACACCAAAGGTACAAACGCCAGCGTGCCAACGCGTGGCTAACAGAGCACCCGTTTCCGATCCTTTGGCACGAAGCATTTGGGATTGCATGTCAGGTCACTGACTTGTAACGCTATGAGTTGGAATATGTCAGGCAGTTTTCGACCGAAATCAAAATGTTGGAAACTAACTACGCTTATTTCCCAAAATTCCAACTGTCTGATGGGTAGGCTGAGCGATAGAATGACGAACGACTCAGATTACCTGTACATGGGTCATTGACTTCTTCAAGGTCTTTCGATCTTACTGACTCCTATGAGCCATTCTGCGATTCGTCTGGACGCTAAAGATGAACTTGGGGTGAATTTATACCAACAGAAAACAGCTACAAAACAGTGTTCTCTGACGCTATTTCAGAAAGTGAAGACATTAAGTAGTCGAGCCGGATCAAATCTGTAGCCAATGCATCGAAATGTAGCAGATGATACTCTGAAATTGTCATGTACCTTGCAAAGCTCGCCTCACGTTGAAGGTAGTATCACTGATAATTCCTGCGCAAGTGTACGCTCAATTTTAATTCTTCCGTTTTCTTTTAGGTGGTGGGGATCGATTCGTTCACCTGACCATTGAAATTCAAGCATTGGTCTAAAACATAGGATTAGTTCATATATCACATTATTGTCACAGACGACTATATTATATTGCTTCGTTCGCTAGTGCCTTACGGTTGAACCATTAGATCAGACCAGACGCGCTCAGAATCACGGAATCAATGCGGTGGGGAAGGTGGCAAAAAGCTGCACACCAGTTCGCATTAAATGCCAAAGCTTAACGTTAACCATGTTGACTGCAGAGATATAAATTCAGGTAGTTCCCATCTCCTTCAAATGCTCATGTTCGCTTCTGCTGATAATACCCCCATTCAAGGTTGCTCCTCTCTGCAGCGGGAGGGGCGGGGATGGCCGAGTGGTTAAGGTGTCGGGCTATGGGTACCAAATGTCCCGGGTTCGACTCTAGCGCCACTCAGGACATTTCCAATCGCGCGGCCCACCAGCTAAACAGTGTGGGCGGCGCCATTAGCCGTGAATGTGCATAAAGTGTGTCGTGAACCAACCAATAAACAACAACAACTCTGCAGCGGGAAAACGGTAATACTTCTGTCTTGCAGGTGGCCCGTACTGAATTGCGGACATACACGAGATTCGGTGTGCACCGCAGCCCCGAATGGTTGTCACCACAGGACTTTGCTGGCAATAAGACTGGATATATGGATCCCATCTCGACAGGATATAACGATAAGGCCGGATTTATTACTTCCGAGACGCCTGACCCTATATTGATCGGATAGGACAATTTCCCAGCAATATATTCGTCAAGGAATGAAGCCAACCAGGCTGGTGTCGCAGACGCCGTGTTCGTCCGCCGGTAGTGGACTGTATGTGTGTGTGGGTGGCGTCCTGCAGCATTGGGGTAGAACGGCTAAGGGGCCTAAAGAAAGAGGTATGGAAGGGCGAGCGAGAGATAAGTAAGCGGGAATAGCATGTAAAAGGGAATTATGTGAATAGCAATTTGAAAAGGAACAAATAACTGCAATGTGAGAGGTCGAAAAGATATATGCTGGGAGAATGCAAAGAAATAACCGAAGTATTTATTTATTTATTTATTTATTTATTTAACAATACATGCCCTCCACGTGCAGTGGCTATTACGGACAGTACGAAGTAACCTAAATGTAGGTGGACGCACTAATGAAGTTGTAGGTTAGAGCTCCCCAATTCAAGGGAGACAAAGGAACTCTCCAATTCATGAGAGCAAGGACCTAGCTAAGAGCACTCAAATTCAAGAGTGAAGGAACCCTCCAATCCAAAAGAAAAGAGCCTAGTCAAGAGCACTCTAATTCAAGAGTGCTAAAGGAGACCCCCCCAATTTAAGAGAGCAGTGGCATTAGGAAATGAAGAAGTACGAAAATCTTGGAACGAAAGCAGAAAAATAGAGCCAGACACGGTGACCCAGCCGTGACGAGTAGTGCTGCGCGTGGTTCATCAATTAAGTTCCACCGGTCACTCACTGTATCACTCATCACTCCAACACTCGCTCAAAGCACCCATTTCTTTATTGGCGACAGCGAGACGGCAAAGGTGCAGTGCACTTGACGAAGACGACGAAAGAAGAGAGAGAGGGGTGTTGACGCCCTTCTCCCCCCTCCCTCCCCCCTCCTCTCTCTCTCTCGCTTATATATGAAGGTGAGGGCCAGCTGAGACAAGGAGAGAAAGGGGTCAATGGGTCACATAAGCATCCTGCACCTGCGTCGCGGCCGACGTTCAGCAAATATGCGGAGCAAGTACGAGCGTGGCGACCGGGCCGCCCCCGCCGGTCAGGCAAACACGTCGTCGCTGGACATGCGACGTCCAGCCCGATGTCGCGGCTGCCCGCGAACGGCAGACCACCGCGCGACATGCAGTGTCTGTCGGCAACAGGTGGTGTGTTTCTGAAGGTAGAAGAAGAAGGCGAAACGATCAGGTTGACCCAAACCGGGCCAAGAACGCTTCATTCATGAAGAAAGCAGTCAGGTCCGATACACTTTCGAATCAGCCGACTTCGACGAATGCAAAAGGTATCCGACATTATGACAGATCCGGCATTATGACAGACCCGACATTATGACAAGATCCGATGCAATAACAGGATCCGATATAATCACAGGATCCGACATTATGCCAGATTAAACATTTTGACAGATCCGACATTATGACAGATCAGAGATTATGACAGTTCAGACATTATGGTACATTCGACATTATGACAGATCAGACATAATGGCAGGATCCGACATAATGGCAGGATCCAACTGAATGGTAGGATCCGACATAATGGCGGGATCCGACATAACGACGGAATCCGACGTATGATCCGACATAGGATCTAACAAAATGGCCGACCCGACATTGCGACAGGATCCGATATATAATGTGACATGAAGACAGGATGCAGGATCAAGCAACTCTGGTATTAGAGAAGTCGGAACGACTGGGTGACCGCTGTCAGTCCGATGGGGGGTTCTGCGCTCAGCGGTGGTGCGCGGCGTAAACTAAGCCGGTAGGCGGGGCTAAAAGAAATGCTTGCCTTACTGTGGCGCCTATGCTAATTAGACAGTACGGAGTGTATTTAATTGATGCTCGAGATACGCTCACCATATCTCGGATATCAGCTCGATTTAGACAGGAGTACAGCCAGTTTCGGCGGAGTTTTTTGTTTGTATTTGCACGCATCGAAACGCAGGAACTATGTTCGGACAAATGTATCTCCTCTGCAAAATACGTAGGACCCATCCGAAATGTGAGCTCATTGTGCGAATCGTCGCAGTCGCAGTCGCAGTCGCAGCTGCAGTCACAGTCGCAGTCGCAGCCGCAGTCGCAGTCGCAGTCGCAGTCGCAGCCGCAGTCGCAGCTGCAGTCACAATCGCAGCCGCAGTCGCAGTCGCAATCGCAGCCGCAGCCGCAGTCGCAGTCGCAGTCGCAGTCGCAGCCGCAGCCGCAGTCGCAGCCGCAGCCGCAGCCGTAGTCGCAGCCGCAGTCGCAGTCGCAGTCGCAGTCGCAGTCGCAGCCGCAGTCGCAGCTGCAGTCGCAGCCGCAGTCGCAGTCGCAGCCGCAGCCGCAGTCACAGTCGCAGCCGCAGTCGCAGCCGCAGTCGCAGCCGCAGCTGCAGTCGTAGTCGCAGCCGCAGTCGCAGTCGCAGTCGCAGTCGCAGTTGCAGCCGCAGCCGCAGTCGCAGTTGCAGCCGCAGCCGCAGCCGCAGTCGCAGTCGCAGTCGCAGTCGCAGTCGCAGTCGCAGTCGCAGTCGCAGTCGCAGTCGCAGTCGCAGTCGCAGTCGCAGTCGCAGTCGCAGTCGCAGTCGCGGGCGTGTTCCGCCGGGGTGCGGTGCCAGACCCTGTGCCTACATACCGGGAGCCCACAGCCCACCCCTGTTATGCCAGACCCTGTGCCTACATACCGGGAGCCCACAGCCCACCCCTGTTATGCCAGACCCTGTGCCTACATACCGGGAGCCCACAGCCCACCCCTTTTAGCCAGACCCTGTGCCTACATACCGGGAACAAAGCCCACACCTTTTTTATCGACCCTGCATACCACAGCCCACCCCTGTTATGCCAGACCCTGTGCCTACATACCGGGAGCCCACAGCCCACCCCTGTTATGCCAGACCCTGTGCCTACATACCGGGAGCCCACAGCCCACCCCTGTTATGCCAGACCCTGTGCCTACATACCGGGAGCCAACAGCCCAACCCTGTTATGCCAGACCCTGCGCCTACATACCGGGAGCTAACAGCCCACCCCTGTTATGCCAGACCCTGTGCCTACATACCGGGAGCCAACAGCCCACCCCTTGCCAGACCCTGTGCCTACATACCGGGAGCCAACAACCCTGTTATGCCAGATGCTACAGGAGCCAACAGCCCACCCCTGTTATGCCAGACCCTGTGCCGCGGAGCCAACAGCCCACCCCTGTTATGCCAGACCCTGCGCCTACATACCGGGAGCCAACAGCCCACCCCTGTTATGCCAGACCCTGTGCCTAATACAGCCAGCCAACAGCCCACCCCTGTTATGCCAGACCCTGCGCCTACATACCGGGAGCCAACAGCCCACCCCTGTTATGCCAGACCCTGTGCCTACATACCGGGAGCCCACAGCCCACCCCTGTTATGCCAGACCCTGTGCCTACATGCCGGGAGCCAACAGCCCACCCCTGTTATGCCAGACCCTGCGCCTACATACCGGGAGCCAACAGCCCACCCCTGTCACCACGCGTTCAGCGCCCATGATAACTCCTGACGGTGGCAGTATCCGATGCCGGTACCTGACAGTGCTGGAACTTGACAATGCCGGGGTCTGACGCTGTTGGCAGCGTATGGCGCATTGGCGGGCTTTCAGCGATATCACGGCAGCCATGTTCGGCTATGCACTGACGCTTTTGATCGTGGGCCGCAGTGTGTTAATGCACATGAACAGGCAAACTTTTAGCACTCAATGGCTGCCTCCGACATTTTTCCTCACCTGCGGTCGCCCACACCTCTCCCCCGAGACCTGTACGGGCGGACCAATGGCCTGCGGTGACGTCACTTCCTGTGGCGCCACGCCCAGCATCGGCATCCCGGGTGGCATTCGCGGACCCACGCGCCGAGTCGGGGCGAGATCCAGCTCCCTAGAGAGGCACGGACGTCATCTTAAGCAGCCGAGACGTCCGCTTACCGCTCCGACCAACTGGTTAGACGAGGGCGAAGTGAAACTCTTTCAGCACACACCAGTGTCATGCGTTCCTGTGCGACAGTGATGCTTCGGGGTGGGTACACCATGGTGGTGGGAGCACTGCGATATATCGTGCTATAGCGTTCAACACACGCTTGTCTTCCCGAGCAATTCTTCACGGAGGAGAATGGCATGGATTGGATGATGTGTGCGAAATTTGAATTATATTGGATTTGAACCGCTTAGATAACCTTTTACAAAGTTTCTGATGTGGATTTGTTTTAAGATTGACCTCAAAGCCATATTGCTGTCCTGCTTGATCTGAAAATGAAATTGCAACAAACGGATTGATTTGGGATTCACATTATTGTTGTCAGTGGATTTGGATTGGATATGGATTGGCCGATGCGGATTCGCATTGGATTAAATCCACATATTTTACTCCTTACTGTGTTCTGCTTCACACGTCATTCCCGCGCAAGTTGTGATCGATTTAATTCCCTGGCTTTGCGTTGTAAGTCAGGTTTTGAGCGTCATTCTCCATGTGTCACCTTGGGAGATCATGGCAACGAACACCGTCCCACGTGATCTGGGCGTGCTCTCATATTGGCGGTGGTCTGAGCAAGAGCTCCGCCGATCGACGGTGCTCCTGCTCAGCTGACACACCTTCACACACTAGAGGAACCCAAAGGATTCGACGGCGGCTTACCTTGAGACCGAGTCTGCTGTCGAAACTGATATCTATTGCGCTTTTCCTACACTCTGGACACATTTCATTGGGATGGAGAAACATTGGTTGAAGGTATCGCTCTTGCATCGCTTCACAGCCCGATGACCTTAAGGGTAACATAATATATTTTGTTCAACCTTAGTTTCGCGTCGTTCCGTCGTACTCCCGCACTCCCGCACTCCCCCTTTCCCGCTCGCCCAGTATAGTGAGCTATACATGCACTCCCGCCCACCCAGTATAGTGAGTTAGACATGCACTCCCGCTTTCCCGCTGGCCAGTATAGTGAGCTAGACATGCACTCCCGCCCGCCCAGTATAGTGAGCTAGACATGCACTCCCGCCCGCCCAGTATAGTGAGCTAGACGTGCACTCCCGCCCGCCCAGTATAGTGAGCTAGACATGCACTCCCGCCCGCCCAGTATAGTGAGCTAGACATGCACTCCCGCCCGCCCAGTATAGTGAGCTAGACATGCACTCCCGCCCGCCCAGTATAGTGAGCTAGACATGCACTCCCGCCCGCCCAGTATAGTGAGCTAGACATGCACTCCCGCCCGCCCAGTATAGTGAGCTAGACATGCACTCCCGCCCGCCCAGTATAGTGAGCTAGACATGCACTCCCGCCCACCCAGTATAGTGAGCTAGACATGCACTCCCGCCCGCCCAGTATAGTGAGCTAGACATGCACCCCCGCCCGCCCAGCATAGTGAGCTAGACATGCACTCCCGCCCACCCAGTATAGTGAGCTAGACATGCACTCCCGGCCGCCCAGTATAGTGAGCTAGACATGCACTCCCGCTTTCCCGCTGGCCAGTATAGTGAGCTAGACATGCACTCCCGGCCGCCCAGTATAGTGAGCTAGACATGCACTCCCGGCCGCCCAGTATAGTGAGCTAGACATGCACCCCGCCCACCCAGTATAGTGAGCTAGACATGCACTCCCGCCCACCCAGCATAGTGAGCTAGACGTGCACTCCCCGGCCGCCCAGTATAGTGAGCTAGACGTGCACTCCCGGCCGCCCAGTATAGTGAGCTAGACATGCACTCCCGCCCGCCCAGTATAGTGAGCTAGACATACACGCCCGTCCACCCAGTATAGTGAGCTAGACATGCACTCCCGCCCACCCAGTATAGTGAGCTAGACATGCACTCCCGCCCGCCCAGTATAGTGAGCTAGACATGCACTCCCGCCCACCCAGCATAGTGAGCTAGACGTGCACTCCCGGCCGCCCAGTATAGTGAGCAGGATATGCCCTTGCTCCCACACACACACCCGACACAGACCCGACTCGCCGCAGGCAAACGCTGGCCTCCATGTCGCTGGAGGACCTGATGCTGCCCGGCACACACAACAGCGGCACCTACAAGCGCTCGCGCGACATCGTCTTCAAGCTGGTGGCTACGCAGGACGAGGACGTGTGGTCGCAGCTGATGTACGGCAATCGGTTCCTCGACCTACGAGTGGGCTACCGATCCTCGGACAGCAGGTGAGTGGGACGGCAGACCGGACACGTCTCTGGACAGCAGGTGATTGGGACGGCAGACCGGACACGTCTCTGCAGCAGGTGAGTGGGACGGCAGACCGGACACGTCTCTGGACAGCAGGTGAGTGGGACGGCAGACCGGACACGTCTCTGCAGCAGGTGAGTGGGACGGCAGACCGGACACGTCTCTGGGCAGCAGGTGAGTGGGACGGCAGACCGGACACGTCTCTGCAGCAGGTGAGTGGGACGGCAGACCGGACACGTCTCTGCAGCAGGTGAGTGGGACGGCAGACCGGACACGTCTCTGCAGCAGGTGAGTGGGACGGCAGACCGGACACGTCTCTGCAGCAGGTGAGTGAGTGGGACGGCAGACCGGACACGTCTCTGGACAGCAGGTGAGTGGGACGGCAGACCGGACACGTCTCTGGAGAGCAGGTGAGTGGGACGGCAGACCGGACACGTCTCTGCAGCAGGTGAGTGGGACGGCAGACCGGACACGTCTCTGCAGCAGGTGAGTGAGTGGGACGGCAGACCGGACACGTCTCTGGAGAGCAGGTGAGTGGGACGGGCAGACCGGACACGTCTCTGCAGCAGGTGAGTGGGACGGCAGACCGGACACGTCTCTGCAGCAGGTGAGTGGGACGGCAGACCGGACACGTCTCTGCAGCAGGTGAGTGAGCGGGACGGCAGACCGGACACGTCTCTGGAGAGCAGGTGAGTGGGACGGCAGACCGGACACGTCTCTGCAGAGGTGAGTGGGACGGCGACCGGGGTCTCTGGACAGCAGGTGGTGGGACGGCGACCGGGACGTCTCGCGCGGTGGTGGGACGGCGACCGGACACGCCTGGCGCGGTGGTGGGCGGCGACCGGACACGCTCTGGGGTGGTGGGACGGCGACCGGCACGTCTCTGGGGGTGTGGGCCCCGTTCGGGGTGTGGCGGCGCCCGTCTCTGCGCGGTGGTGGGACGGCAGACCGGACACGTCTCTGGACAGCAGGTGAGTGGGACGGCAGACCGGACGTCTCTGCAGCAGGTGAGTGGGACGGCAGACCGGCTTCTCTGCGCGGTGGTGGGACGGCAGACCGACACGTCTCGCAGCAGGTGAGTGGGACGGCAGACCGGACACGTCTCTGCAGCAGGTGAGTGGGACGGCAGACCGGACACGTCTCTGGACAGCAGGTGAGTGGGACGGCAGACCGGACACGTCTCTGCAGCAGGTGAGTGGGACGGCGGACCGGACACTTCTCTGCAGCAGGTGAGTGGGACGGCAGACCGACACGTCTCTGCAGCAGGTGAGTGGGACGGCAGACCGGACACGTCTCTGGACAGCAGGTGAGTGGGACGGCAGACCGGACACGTCTCTGCAGCAGGTGAGTGGGACGACGACCGGACACGTCTCTGCGGGTGAGTGGGACGGCAGACCGGAATCTGCGCGGTGGTGGGACGGCAGACCGGACTCTGCAGCAGGTGAGTGGGACGGCAGACCGGACACGTCTCTGCAGCAGGTGAGTGGGACGGCAGACCGGACTCTGCAGCAGGTGAGTGGGACGGCAGACCGGACACGTCTCTGGACAGCAGGTGAGTGGGACGGCAGACCGGACACGTCTCTGCAGCAGGTGAGTGGGACGGCAGACCGGAACTCTCTGCAGCAGGTGAGTGGGACGGCAGACCGGACACGTCTCTGCAGCAGGTGAGTGGGACGGCAGACCGGCACGTCTCTGCAGCAGGTGAGTGGGACGGCAGACCGGACACGTCTCTGCAGCAGGTGAGTGGGACGGCAGACCGGACACGTCTCTGCGGCAGGTGAGTGGGACGGCAGACCGGACACTCTCTGCGCAGGTGGTGGGGGCCCACACGTCTGGCGTGGTGGACGGCGACCGGACCGTCTGGCGGTGGGGGGCCCGGGGTGGACCGGGGGGCCCGGGGGGCGCCTGGGTGGTGGGACGGCAGACCGGACACGCTCTGCGCGGTGGTGGGCGGCAGACCGGCTGGCGGTGGTGGGGCAGACCGGACACGTCTCTGGACAGCAGGTGAGTGGGACGGCAGACCGGACCGTCTCGCAGCAGGTGAGTGGGACGGCAGACCGGACACGTCTCTGCAGCAGGTGAGTGAGTGGGACGGCAGACCGGACACGTCTCTGGACAGCAGGTGAGTGGGACGGCAGACCGGACACGTCTCTGCAGCAGGTGAGTGGGACGGCAGACCGGACACGTCTCTGGACAGCAGGTGAGTGGGACGGCAGACCGGACACGTCTCTGCAGCAGGTGAGTGGGACGGCAGACCGGACACGTCTCTGCAGCAGGTGAGTGGGACGGCAGACCGGACACGTCTCTGCAGCAGGTGAGTGGGACGGCAGACCGGACACGTCTCTGGACAGCAGGTGAGTGGGACGGCAGACCGGACACGTCTCTGGACAGCAGGTGAGTGGGACGGCAGACCGGACACGTCTCTGCAGCAGGTGAGCGGGACGGCAGACCGGACACGTCTCTGGGCAGCAGGTGAGTGGGACGGCAGACCGGACACGTCTCTGCAGCAGGTGAGTGGGACGGCAGACCGGACACGTCTCTGGACAGCAGGTGAGTGGGACGGCAGACCGGACACGTCTCTGCAGCAGGTGAGTGGGACGGCAGACCGGACACGTCTCTGCAGCAGGTGAGTGGGACGGCAGACCGGACACGTCTCTGCAGCAGGTGAGTGGGACGGCAGACCGACACGCTCTGCAGCAGGTGAGTGGGGGCAGACCGAACGCCTGCGCGTGAGTGAGTGGACGGCAGACCGGACACGTTCTGACAGCAGGTGAGTGGGACGGCAGACCGACACGTCTCTGCAGCAGGTGAGTGGGACGGCAGACCGGACACGTCTCTGCAGCAGGTGAGTGGGACGGCAGACCGGGCACGTCTCTGCAGCAGGTGAGTGGGACGGCAGACCGGACACGTCTCTGACAGCAGGTGAGTGGGACGGCAGACCGGACACGTCTCTGGACAGCAGGTGAGTGGGACGGCAGACCGGACACGTCTCTGGACAGCTGCTCACATGCAGATGGCACGCCATGCAGTGTCAAAATATGGTGCGCTGTGGCCTCGGATACCGTGTGAAATGCTCCATGTCTACCTGCCGAAGATAAAAAGGTGTTCTTAAGGATACATACTTAGGCTAGAATGAATAGTTAAATTGCACCTTACTATAAGCTCTCAAAAGAGCAGGTATGTGTGCAGGTAGAGAGACAGGCAGGTGGCCAGGTATCGTGCATTTTTCCCAGCCTCAACACATCGGGAATATGTGCGTAACATGAACTACGCAATCAGCCTACTCACCATGGTGTGGTCACAGCAACTCAATAAACCAGCAGTGGTCACCATGGTGTGGCCACTGTGACTCGTAAGCCGACACAGTGGTCACCATGGTGTGGCTACTGTGACTCGTAAACCGACACAATGGTGTGGCTACTGTGACTCGTAAACCAGCACAGTGGTCACCATGGTGTGGCTACTGTGACTCGTAAACCAGCGCAGTGGTCACCATGGTGTGGCTACTGTGACTCGTAAACCAGCACACTGGTCACCATGGTGTGGCTACTGTGACTCGTAAACCACCACAGCGGGCACCATGGTGTGGTCACTGTGACTCGTAAACCAGCACACTGGACACCATGGTGTGGCTACTGTGACTCGTAAACCACCACAGCGGGCACCATGGTGTGGCCATTGTGACTCGTAAGCCGACACAGCATCGCACTGTCGGCTCCCTTTATTTCCGGGCTGATTTAATCCGAACCAAGTCACCACTGGCCTCCTTCCGGGCTACGCAATTACAATTGAAGTAATGATCAGCAGTCCGTACGCAACCACTCTGCCCCTGGATCATCCCTCCCCTCCCTCCCCCAAGTGCCTACATTTCCGGTTCAGCCGCCGCCGATTAAGTCGTCCGGTGAAGAGGTCACCTGGGGTGACGCGTAGAGGTCACAATATGCACCGCAATATCCTGCCGCCCGGTGTGTGACTCCATGAGCCGACGACAGGGGCCGCCGGCTGTGGCGGTCGTAGTGATTGCACTTTCTCCGGCGACAGTCCGTTCTGGATCTACCACGACTTCTTCCCAGTGCGGCCCGTCAGCCGCATTATCGACCACGTCAAGTGGTTCCTCAACAGCACGCGCGAGGTGGTGGTGCTCGACCTCCACCGCTTCCCCGCGGGATTCGACAGCAAGGTAGGCACGTAAGTCGGCCACTGTGTGGGCGATGCGAACCTAGGTTCGTGCATGTATAATATATATATATATATATGTATGTTTATATATATATATATATGTGTATATATATATATACATATATATATATATATATATATATATATATATATATATATATATATATATATATATATACATATATATATATATACATATATATTATATATATAACACACACTTTTATATATTTATATATATATATATATATATATATATATATATATATATATATATATATATATATATATATATATATATATATATTTATATATATATATATATATATATGTATGTATGTATCTGCATGTATGTGAGTGTGTGCCATTTTCCACAATTTCAAGGGCTTTCATGCATCCGTAATGAAAAATATGACTAGGCGTGCCACATGCGCATTTTATATATGTTTGATGCCACTGGCGTCAATACAGGGAAGAAGGAATGAATTATTATCGGTCGAATATCGATCGTCTTCCAGCGAGCACGCGGCTAACGTCAGACGCCGCCTGCTGACGTATCTGCCATATGGCCCTGTCACACTCTAATATGATGTCCATCTTTCCATTCGGGGCTTTGAAAACTTCGTTACGTGTATAATGTGCATACACGCTATGCAGAGCAAGTCTTCTTGAGGTGACCACGTCCTGAGGCGCATCGCAAAGAGACATGACCGACATTGCCAACGGCAGGTTTTTCACCTTTGTTGTAATTTTGCTGTTGTTCAAAGCCCGCGGATAACTTGGGTGCGCCTATGGCTATGCATGTGACAATTACTATTTACCCCAAGTTACTAATCATCGTCGGGATGATTGGTAAGGATTCTGCATCGCGAAACAGAAACACGTATTAACGACTTGCGGCCTTTCCAATAGTTCTTTGGAAGACAACTTGGTGTTGGAAAGTCTTAACGTCTAATTTGAAGCAATGCTGATCGGCTTAGTTAAAACAATTTCCATCGCGTAAGTCCAGCTAGCCCAAAAGAAGTATATTACGTGCGTATCACCCTCGGAGAGGGTACATTCCACCTCCTTCTTTTGGGGAGGAGGAATGCCATTTCGCTTTGGCATTGATGGAACGACAGCTGATCGGACTCAACAATTCAGTTTGATCTACAGTCTAGTTGCGTTTGTTAGAATTGCGATCGCATGGAAGTGCCGTGGTTAAGCACCCGCGGGGTTGTGACAATGGTGGAGACGAGACTACTACTACTCTCACTGTGGTACTTAATTCAACAAGCCTAAATGCTCAGGGTCAGAAAAGCGAGATTTGAAAAATGGATATCCATGTAAGCAATTCTAATTTGGTAAGCCGCGTGATGGCCAAAATTGTGTTGTTATTTCTGGCTTGGCAACCTAGAAAATGTGGGCTTGCTCCATTGGGTACTTCTTCAATTGGAATTCATTCACGGGAAACTTGGACGAACATGGCAGGTGCATTTGACCTCCCTCAGCCGAGATAGGAAATTCCACATATGAAAAGCCGCCCAGTACGCTTACGGCCCCATTACCTGGTGCGAGATGAAGTGGTCAGATGAAAACATAAGTACCCGAGGCGCCATTAGAGGTGCTGGACGATCGAGGGTAGGATGTGAGGTGTGGTTCTCCTATGCTCCACGCGCAAGACCAGACATCATGCAGCGACAGGAAGTGTGTGGACCGACCGAATCTCGGCTCTCTTGACAGCCCAAACGACCGAACTTGGGCTCTTTTGACAGTCCGACGACCTAATTTGGGCTCTTTTGACAGTCCGACCGACCGAATCTGGACTCTCTTGGCAGCCCGTGAAAACATGCATCTAATTCCCTTTATTGTTTGTGGAAGTGTAGGAATTTCGAAATTAAGTCAAACCTGTTGCTGCAACTCGTGACGGTGCATTCGAATGTTTGGGGCAAAACTGATCATTTTCCGAACGCTCCGTGTCAGGACCCAATACATCATGCTAACTAGAGGGATGATCCACAAATTTCTTAATTTTTAGGCGCAAAGTCGCCAATTCCATCCAAATTCTTCATATTCGTGCTCATTTTGTCGTCGTTGTCCCGTCCAGCGGACATTTCTGTCCGGCTGTGCTGTTCACATTGCGCTGGGTATCGGCACACGACCATTATCCTGCCGATGGCATACGCCAGGCAGTCGGGGGAAACACGATCCGAACACGCGGCACGCCAACGAGCTGCCACCACTGTAATCCTCGCAACGAGATAGGTCGGACGTGCTTTTTCTCGTCGAGGTGTGAATCTGATATGTGAACGTGGAATTTACGCGTACGCCGCCGTCCCTGCCGAGAGTCAAGCCGAGGTTGCTGCCACCGCCGCCAGGGGGCAGGCCTCGTACTGAACCACCCGCACTTTGATCAGTGCGGCCGTGTTTTATCATGCTTCTACCGGTCCCTTTGGAGACGTATCATAACCTCCACAGGTCGTAACCTCCACAGCTCACAGCCTCCATAATCTGAGGCTATGATATGCTGTCGTCCTTTTCATGACGTGCGAAGCAATATTCGTCTTGTTGACTGGATTGGTGTTCAGTGTATCTGCATCTGCTTGTGTATCTACTGGGCCTGATTTAGTCGAACGTGCACTCTACAGAGGCCAGTTATCGTTCAACACGTCAGAACTGTGTGTGGGAACGGCCTACTGAGCCTAAATGCACTGTGTTAACTCAGAATAGCCCTGGCGGACAGAGCGGCGACGTGCCGGTCGTATCGAGAGAAGCGCAGCGTGGCCCGGGTCTCGGGAGCGCCCGCAGGCCGGCGGTGACCTCTGCCGATGACGTCACACTGGGTGGGCGGGTCGCCGCAGGTACACCGGCGGTTCGTCGACTACCTGCAGGCCGAGCTGGGCCGGTGGATGGCGCCCCGCGTGTACGACGTCACCATGGGCGAGCTGTGGGCGAGCGACAAGCGACTGCTCGTGTCGTACGCCGACCGCGGCTCCCGCCTGAGGAGCCGGTACCTCTGGCCGCCCGTGCCGCAGGTAACCCAGACCGCGTCTCCCGCCTGAGGGACCAGTACCTCTGGCCACCCGTGCCGCAGGTAACCCAGACCGCGTCTCCCGCCTGAGGAGCCAGTACCTCTGGCCGCCCGTGCCGCAGGTAACCCAGACCGCGGCTCCCGCCTGAGGGACCAGTACCTCTGGCCACCCGTGCCGCAGGTAACCCAGACCGCGTCTCCCGCCTGAGGAGCCGGTACCTCTGGCCGCCCGTGCCGCAGGTAACCCAGACCGCGTCTCCCGCCTGAGGGACCAGTACCTCTGGCCACCCGTGCCGCAGGTAACCGAGACCGCGGCTCTCGCCTGAGGTACCAGTACCTCTGGCCACCCGTGCCGCAGGTAACCCAGACCGCGGCTCTCGCCTGAGGAACCAGTACCTCTGGCCGCCCGTGCCGCAGGTAACCCAGACCGCGGCTCCCGCCTGAGGAGCCGGTACCTCTGGCCACCCGTGCCGCAGGTAACCCAGACCGCGGCTCCCGCCTGAGGAGCCGGTACCTCTGGACGCCCGTGCCGCAGGTAACCCAGACCGCGGCTCCCGCCTGAGGAACCAGTACCTCTGGACGCCCGTGCCGCAGGTAACCCAGACCGCGGCTTCCGCCTGAGGAACCAGTACCTCTGGCCGCCCGTGCCGCAGGTAACCCAGACCGCGGCTCTCGCCTGAGGAGCCGGTACCTCTGGCCGCCCGTGCCGCAGGTAACCCAGACCGCGGCTCCCGCCTGAGGAACCAGTACCTCTGGCCGCCCGTGCCGCAGGTAACCCAGACCGCGGCTCCCGCCTGAGGAACCAGTACCTCTGGCCGCCCGTGCCGCAGGTAACCCAGACCGCGGCTCCGCCTGAGGAGCCAGTACCTCTTGCCACCCGTGCCGCAGGTAACCGAGACCGCGGCTCCCGCCTGAGGAGCCGGTACCTCTGGACGCCCGTGCCGCAGGTAACCCAGACCGCGGCTCCCGCCTGAGGAACCAGTACCTCTGGCCGCCCGTGCCGCAGGTAACCCAGACCGCGGCTCCCGCCTGAGGAGCCAGTACCTCTTGCCACCCGTGCCGCAGGTAACCGAGACCGCGGCTCCCGCCTGAGGAGCCGGTACCTCTGGCCACCCGTGCCGCAGGTAACCCAGACCGCGGCTCCCGCCTGAGGAACCAGTACCTCTGGCCACCCGTGCCGCAGGTAACCCAGACCGCGGCTCCCGCCTGAGGAGCCGGTACCTCTGGCCACCCGTGCCGCAGGTAACCCAGACCGCGGCTCCCGCCTCAGGAGCCGGTACCTCTGGCCGCCCGTGCCGCAGGTAACCCAGACCGCGGCTCTCGCCCGAGGAGCCGGTACCTCTGGCCGCCCGTGCCGCAGGTAACCCAGACCGCGTCTCCCGCCTGAGGAACCAGTACCTCTGGCCGCCAGTGCCGCAGGTAACCCAGACCGCGGCTCCCGCCTGAGGAACCAGTACCTCTGGCCGCCAGTGCCGCAGGTAACCCAGACCGCGGCTCCCGCCTGAGGAGCCGGTGCCTCTGCCGCCCGTGCCGCAGGTACGACGAACTCAGCAGCTGAAGAAATATGGCGGCGCCTGCCTCTCTCCATAGCAGGAAGGGCGGGCATCGCGGGAATCGAAGCACGCATTTCTGACATGCCAGACTCTTTGTTTAGCCACTGAGCTACCATAATAATACCGGCCACATGCATAACCAGACCCAGTCCCCCTCTAGCTCACTCACTCTGCATCTGCCTGTTGCAAACACGTAGGTTCTAAACTGTATTACTGGGTGCAATAGCCTTATAACAGGTCCTACGTTGTTTCCCGATAATAGTTGAAGCCATTCAATGAATTAGAAGAAAGAAAATATTTTCCTTCGTCTTCCTTCCATCCCTCGACTCCCCCCCCCCCCAAAAAAAAAAAAAAACCTGGAGTCATTCTTGACCAAAGCATGCTTTCTAAATTATCGAAAGCTTTGACGTACCTCCCGATATCGTCCATGCACCTTCATGGAATTTAATTATCATAAATTGCATGAATGTCACCTCACATGAATATTGATCCTACCGCACCATGTCGCACAGCCCCTTAATTTCACCCAATGAATGGGGACTGCTTTCGAGAAACATGACTAGATGTTGCTTAAAGGTGAACCCACATGTCGGTTTCCTTTGAAGTGCATGCACTCCAAATGAACTGCTTCATACAGCTAGCGAAGGCCACATACACTGCGCTTGTTTGAACCGAAGGCGCAACATATGGCGATGTCTCCTGGAGGCTTTCATCCTTCATGAGTGTTTCCGACCAGCGATAGATGTGCTTCAAATTTAAGAAGACGACATGAACTTAAATTTCCACTATAACTACGAGTCGCCTATGCATATTTGGTTTCCAGTTTTGCAATTGTGGGGTGTTACAGTGGACAGGAGCATTGCTTTGTACGATAGTGACACTAAAAAAACTGTCCAGCTCTAATCAGGCCAGGACATTCCTGAGGTGCCTCAGTGGGCGGAGAGCCTCTGGTTCTGGCCGGCCCGGCTCCTAACGCACGGGAACCGCACGCCCTGAAGTGGACGTGAAGACATGTCCAGGCCTACCCGGTACCCAGAAGTTCCGGATCGTGAATTGTGCAACACAGCGGTCCTCCGGGATTAGTCTTCCACAAGTGTTCGCTGCGGCTGCTGAATACATTCCCCGCGGCAATTTGATCCGCAACACTTCCCTAAGTGCATTCGGCACACAGCGAGCACGGCTGGCGACCTTTGTCGGCTGGCGAATCATGTGGCCCGAACCGGGTCATCTTGACGCCTTTCCGGTTGCCATTTCAGGCACTGTGGGACGACCGACATCTGCTGCATGCACTGTTCTGGCTGGCATTTTCAGACAACGTGAGGTGACCTATGAACGCTCTTCCCAAGTGCAAACAGGGAATACCTGATGCTTGACAATCTCATGACAATTTCGTCAGGGATATGAGCCATTCAGTATACCTTCGACTTGGGCTTTGTTTCCACCGAGCTTCTGAGGATGCGTCCTCAGCCAACCTCAACCAAATTAGCTGAAATATTCCCTTTTAACGAAAATTGTACAATGGTTCCGTGCATTTGCTTCCCACCTGGCCAAACCCTTAGCGTTTGGCATCACACACACACACACATACGCGCACACACACATACATACATACACACACACACACACACACACACACACACACACACACACACACACACACACACACACACACTCACACACTCACACACTCACACACTCACACGCACACGCACACGCACACGCACACGCACACGCACACGCACACGCACACGCACACGCACACGCACACACACACACACACACACACATGTATATATATATATATGTGTGTATATGTATATATATGTATATATATGTATGTATATATATGTATATATATATATATATATATATATATATATATATATATATATATATATATATATATATATATATAGTTATGTTTACATAGATGCTTGGATAATCGAGACGGTTGTTTTGACTTCCATCAGTTCCTTGGTGTTTTGTATTGTTCGTATGGTTCTCTTTCGCGTCGCATTTAATTCAAAGATAAGGTCTAAGAAAGCACCAATCAATATCAATATTAAAGCTTCGGAACATACACCATCCATCTTCACAATCAATGCAGTGAGGTATGGATCCGTGTCTCAGTCTGGCAGGTGGACGGCCCGACCAGTGACCAGTGGTCTGGATAGAGTTGTGGTCGCAGCACCAATGTAGCGTGTATGACGAAGTCTAAGGTCATCGTGTGCGTGCAAGTCATCCGATACACTATATTTGCACGCTTTAGAGGGTTGCTGGACGGCGCCTGGTGGTTCTTCTGAATAATTTTGGGGGGGATCTTTTTACCATTATTAACTTAAATTCCCGACCTGACCTCACACACGTGATATTTTTTACGCATGATGCATTTGAGCACTTCTTCGTCTGCTATATGTGCTGAATTGATCTGATTGTGATAGAAACGATCGATAGTTGCCCCACGGAAATGTGGGTTTGTCTAGTTTTTGTACCGATCTTCTGCCTGTCGATCTGTTCGCCAGTTGACTGCCTGGATCAGCCATCGTGCATCGTCCACCAACATTTGCTTCACCCTGCCAAGTTCTGCGTCACGTGATATCCAGTTAACACAGCTAGGGAGCGCACGCCTGATGAACGTTTTTATGGCACTAAGCCTGCGTCTTTGAGGACTTTGACTGTGAGCAGTCATGCACCGGGCGTCAGCAGAGACTTGCTGTCAGCCGAGGCGAGGAATGAGCCGGCACGTGCACGAACTTACACAGCCAGGACGGGGAGGGGATCGTCAGTCCTCAGTTTGCGTGTGAACTTAATCCGCGCATGGTGGGTCTCAGATTGTTCTTCGCCCGGCCAGGGGGTGGGGGTAGGATTCCCCCAGTAATAAGTATGAAAATGGCGTTCAGTATCCAAGACCAGCATCCGAGAGATGCTGGTCATGTCAATCAGATGGAAAAGTTATCCATTTTGAGGGATTATACCATGTGTGTGTGTGTGTGTTGAAAACCTGTTCGATGATGATATTTAGAAAACCATGAAGCTGTGTTCCATTGAGTACTTCTTGGTATTCACAAATCACCACTGGATAATAAATATATTTCTGACATTGCTAGCAAGCGCACGTTAGTATGTACACAGAGGCTGCTGGAGTACAGGGTCATGACCATTCATAAAATGACACAAATTACGAAATACCCTTCGTCAAGTGCAAAAAGGAGACTTTGCTATATCTGCTCAGCCTCTCCGTAATCGACACTGGCAACTCTTCGTGGAAGGAAGAGAAAAACTTGTCTTGCTACTTTGTAAAATGCTCGAAGCATCACAAAGTATTTATATTAAAAACAAACATTATAAGCAGTCTTCGACAAAGATCGGCGGGAACTACTATGTCATCCTTACGACATTCGCGATAACCATATCGGACGTTCTACACCATCGGCCGTAAGGTTTTACACCTTACGTTCGGACGGACGTTCTACACCAGGCCCTACGTCTAGGAGCACGTAGGGCCTGGTGCGGCCGGTTTCTGCCCCGTCAACCCCATACAATAGCGAAGTCACACGTCCGGGAGATGTGGTGCCGGTGTCCGCCAACCTGGGCGTCAGCGCGGCCCACAGCGGGCACACTGTCGAGACGGGTACACAGCGGGCACACCGTCGAGACGGGCACACAGCGGGCACACCGTCGAGACGGGTACACAGCGGGCACACCGTCGAGACGGGTACACAGCGGACACACCGTCGGTCGAGACGGGCACACAGCGGGCACACCGTCGAGACGGGTACACAGCGGGCACACCGTCGAGACGGGTACACAGCGGGCACACCGTCGAGACGGGTACACAGCGGACACACCGTCGAGACGGGTACACAGGGGGCACACCGTCGGCCGAGACGGGTACACAGCGGGCACACCGCCGAGACGGGTACACAGCGGGCACACCGTCGAGACGGATACACAGCGGGCACACCGTCGAGACGGGTACACAGCGGGCACACCGTCGAGACGGGAACACAGCGGGCACACCGTCGAGACGGGTACACAGCGGGCACACCGTCGAGACGGGTACACAGCGGGCACACCGTCGAGACGGGAACACAGCGGGCACACCGTCGAGACGGGCACAGACCGACCTTCGCCACCACCAGCCCGGAGGCCTAGTCCATCCACGTACAACACGCTGACTTCTCACGGCTCCAACACGATAACCAAACAAGAACAAGCTTATCATCTCAATAGCAATAATTGTATTGTAACAACAACTTATCGTCTGGACTACAATAAGCTTATCGTTAAGCTGGCAACAAGGACAAATCCAAGGGAGGGTGCGCAGGGCGACCGCCGCTGCCCTTGGGACCCGAAAGGCGCCCTCGTGGCGACGAGGCGTCCCTCCAGAATGCTCGTGCACCCCTCCACATTCCTCCGCTCATCACTTGGATTTCTCAGCCGAAGGCCATGAAGTATGACCTTGGCCTTGAAGCATAACCTCAAGGAGTGAATGAAGGTCAGATTCGTAATCAACGTATTAAAAAGAACCATGCAACTGCTTTTCATTGAAGGCTTTCATATTTTAATTGAATCTGATCTACCCTGCACGCTATTTTTTAGTTTTTGTTTTTTAAAGCAGACTTCACTCGGTTCCTGGCTACAATCCAAGACCTAAATAAAAATGCTTTCACGGAAATTTTTCTCCATAATTAGCGTTCCCAACATTATGACCTACATTGGACATCGAATTACGATCATCGGAAATTCACGAAGGCTATCTCCGTCATCAAGGTGTTAAAAGTATCAAATATGTGGCTTGTATTAAGATCTGAGTCTTTTTTAAGCTTAACTTGATTTGACATCTAAGGTTGCTTATTATTTTATTTCATTTTTGGGGGACATACTGTGTTCGTTAACGACTATAATCTACTACCGCACTTTAATTTTTGTCCCATCGTTTCCAGAAAATGAATGCCTCCCTCTTTATGACCTTCATTCCACCTTGAAGGCCATCTGCAACATTTGTTGTTGGGGTCATGTAGGCAGGTTTATTACTGCACCAATTTAAAATTCATTTTAATTATTGTCACACATAAAGACATAAAGACATAAAAGATTAGTGCAACTATGAGCCACAAGGGCCCTTCTTGGTTGCACTCTGTACACTGAACCAGTTGCCCACCAAAACTGTCAATCAGCCCTCCCTGTAATACTGAAAAGCAAGCCCTACATTCTTACAATGATTGTCCATGCTGCTTTTAAAGATGTTCAATGTGCTGCCACTGACGATGTTTTCTGGCAGCTGGCTCCAGCGTTCCACCACCCTGTTGGTGAAGAAAGTTTGCCTCAACCCTGTGCTGTGGCCAACTTCAACTTTGAATCTATGACCTCCAATTGCATCACTTCTGTTAAATTCAAACATTTCCCCAAGGTATCCCCTCTCCAGACCATTGACAAATTCAAAGACCTCGATGAGATCTCCCCTCAGCCTTCCCTATCTAAGTGAAAACATATTCAATTTCCTCAATCCCTCCTCACATGCCAGGCTGCTCATGCCATCAACCACCTTTGTAGCCCTCTTTTCCACTCTCTCCAAAAGCCAACAATCCTTTTCATAGCCAGGAGACCAAGCTTGGACGCAGTATTCCAAATGTGGCCCGACGTATACACAGCAAAGCTTCCTGATCACTTCCTCACTTCTGTATGATACATTCCCATTTATTGCCCCGAGCATTCTCAGTGCCTTCCTCCCGGCTTCCTTGGTCTGCTCCGATGCCCCCAGTTTTGTGTCCAAAATAACACCTAAATCCTTCTCCTGTTAAGTCACCGATAGCACCCGGCCACCCATCAAGTATGGAGCCCTCATATGCTGCTTACCTACATGCATGATTTTGCACTTATCAAAGTTAAATTTCATTTGCCATTCTTCGGACCACTTCACAAGTTCGTCTAAGTCTTTTTGCAGCGAGATATGCTCGTCCTGACCTGTTATTGCCCTAAAGACCTTCAAATCATCCGCAAATTTCAAAACTTTACTGCTTAGGCCACTTTCAATGTTATTTACAAATATAATGAACAGTAATGGCCCTAGTACTGACCCCTGGGGGACTCCACTAAGAACATTTTGCCACGATGAATTTGTACCATTTAGCATCATTCTTTGCTGTCTATCTGAAAGCCACAACTCTATCCATTTTAAGATGCTACCTGCAATACCATGGGACTGAAGCTGTAACATTAACCGTTTATGGGGTACCTTGTCAAAGGCCTTACTAAAGTCAAGATATGCTACATCAACCTGATTTCCCTGATCAAATTGTTCTGTGGCGAAGTTCAAAAAGTCCAAGAGGTTTGTGAGACACGATCGTCCTTTTCTAAACCCATGTTGAGTATTTTGAATCAATCTGCTACCTTCCAGATAACTAACTATTCTATCCTTGATAATTGATTCGAGTACCTTGCATACTAGGGATGTGAGACTTATTGGCCTATAGTTTTCAACTTTCCCTCTTTCTCCTTTCTTGAAAATAGGAACTACATTTGCCCTTTTCCAATCGGTTGGAATTTCATTATGTGAAAGTGATCTACAAAATATTATACTAAGTGGAAATGCCAGTTCCTTTTCAGTTTCCCGCAACACCCTAGCATAGAGTTCATCAGGTCCTGCTGCCTTATTTTGCTTTATTTTCCTGATATGATTGTAAACAACATCACTATCAATGAAATCAACATCATTTGTCAGATCCCATGTCACTGAACTATGGTGTATGGTCGGCAGATTGGTCATATCTTCCAATGTAAACACTGATTTGAACTGCTTGCTCAGCTCCTCAACCATCTCACTATCCTCACCCAATGTAGTCCCGTTTACTTCCAGTGGACCAATTGTGCTAGATACTTTACTCAGCTTGTAGAAACTAAATAACTTTTTACTGTCCCCAGTACAGTTTCTAGCTAAATCCAGTTCTTTTGCTCGCTTTGCTGCTCTGGTTTTTTGCTTCACAGTGTCTCTAGCTTTTCGATACGCCTTTAGATTAACGACATTTGAGGCTTCTTTAAAAACTCTAAATGCAGTTTTCTTAGCCTTAATTGCTTTTATCATGTCTGGTGTAAGCCATGCTGGCTTTCCTACCCTTCTTTTGCGTCTTTGCTTTTGGGGGACATGTCTAATCTGAGTTTCCTTCAAGTAAGATTTGAACTTTTCCCACATTTCACAGGCATTTAAATTGGAGAATTATTCTTCCCATCTGATGGCACTTAAAGCCGCTCTCATGCCGTTAAAGTCTGCTCTGTTGAAATTTGGAACCTTTACCAAATTATCCTTGATAATTTCCCCCACATGTGCCTTGAATCTAACTATGTTATGGTCACTTTTTCCCAGAGTTTCGCCTACAGTCAAGTCTTGAACCAAGTCACTTAAATCCGAGAATACAAGGTCCAAGAATGAACCATGCCTGGTAGGTTCCGATACAAACTGGTGTAAGAACAGGTCCTCTTCAAGGCATTTCCTAAACATTTTGCATGATGGGGTGCCAACACCAGCATATTCATAACCTTTTAGATTAAAGTAACCGAGAATAAGGTACTTCCTCTTAAAGTTTCTACTGATTTCCTCACAAATCACCTTGTCAAGCTCCAGTTGCTGAGAATGTGGCAGGGTTCCTGATCGGTAGATAGCTCCTATCCTAAGAGTATTGCTGTTGCCTTTTCCCACAGTGACATCAAGCCAAATGGACTCCACAGACACATTTTTATCCCCACCTGCTACTTTTTGAGAACTGAATAAGCTATTCATATAGAGCATTACACCACCCCCTTTCATTGCTGGACCCCTATTGCACGAAAACATATTGTATCCCTGGATCTCATAGTCCTGTAAGTTATCTTCAAAATACCCTTCACTGACCCATGCCTCCGTAATCCAAACAAAATCCGGTTCCTCCTCAGCAACATAACACTTGAACTCATCAAATTTGGAAAGGATACTCTGAGCATTAAACATCATACACTTAACGAATGCTCCATAACCACCTTTGGCTTTTTCATATTGAGGAGTTCTTTTATCACTAGATGAACTATAACTCTGTCCCCTTGAGTTGCTGCTGTCCCTATTTGCAGACTTTGAGGTTCTATTTCCTTGGCTGACACTATTGGAATATTCCTGAGTTGGCAATGCAATTTCATCCCTCCCCACCCCATTTCCTAGTTTCCCCGAAGGACATGCTCGTATACTTTGCCTAACACATGGACCCCCTTCTCAGAAAAGTGCAGGCCATCCCTCTGATAGAGGTCCCATGATGCATAAAACCTGCTCCACTCGTCTACAAATGTAAAACCTAGCTCATGGCAGAGCTTTCCTACCCTGGCGTTAGCTGCTAGTGCCCTAGAGCTCCACTCAGGGGAGGCTCTAGCCCTAGGCAAAATTCCTGTTATAATGACTCTATTGGTACCCTTGAGGGTGGCCAGAAGGGCCCTGTACTCCCGCAGAAGCTCCTCACTCCTAGTCTGACCTATGCTATTTACCCCTACATGCACTATGACTGTGTTAAACTGGTGATCACTGGTGACCTGTGCCACCGCAGGTACCAGGTCCTTCACCTTGGCACCAGGCCTGGTGATGCACCTCCTGTCCCTCCTACCTTTACAAAATACCCGCTCTAAATATCGCACACGAGTCTCCTATGACCAGCACTGACTTCTTACTACTGCTATCCTGGGGGCAGTCATCCAATGCCTGGAACATATTTGTTGTTACTATGCCTGCCCGCTGGGCCGGTTGGCTAGACTTCCTCCCGCTCCTACCACCTGCCACCTGCCACTCACTAACCTTTTCCTTAGGTTCGCGTCTCCAAATCCTCCACCCCCTGACCTCATGCCACTTCCCCTCCTGTGACCTACCAGAACTACCCTTCCTCTGTTCACTATTAAAACTCCCCTCCTGAGAGATCCCAGCCACCTCCACAGTAGGGGAAGCCTCAGCTACCTGGTGGCCTGCGACCACCTGGGCATATGATGTCCCTGCTACGGAGTGACCCCTTGTTGCTTTATCTTGCCTACCCTGTGCAACAAGGGCAGCCTTGAGATTGGAAACCTCTGCCTTAAGGGTTATAATTTCTTCCTCTAGTGCCTGCATCCTGGTCGAAACCATCCTAAACGCTGCAGCTTATGCTTAGATTTAGATTCAAATTAACTCGCTAAACAACCGACAAAAAAGCTAACTATCATTCACTATAAATCGCTACCTCCTATACTGTCAGTTTATTATCTGAGTGCCTCAAGAAAAGCAGAAACTATTAAACAGTTGTTTGTTTTTTGTTTGTTTGTTTTTGTTTTTTAAATTAAATAAATACACAAGATGTCTAATCTAATTTTCTTCAACACAAGTATGACTTATGGCTAGACAGAAAAATGAACAGTCACACAGCACTTATGAATACCCCCAACTTACTGCTAATTAAATTATCTTAAACTTCAACACCAAACACACTATACACACCCAAAAATAAATAAAGTATGTTAGGATAGTATGAATGTTGTCTAATGTACTTATGAAATCTACACACTTGTAATATCTCCTACTACAGAAATCGAAGCGTCGAGAACACGCCGAAAGCCACGCGGCCTCGCTTTGGCGCACACAAGATGGCGCCCTGCGGCGTCGCTAGGTTAATATAGTATAGTTTGCGTGCTACGAAAATGCTCATAAGATAAAAACTAATGAAATATAATCACAGAAGTAATTGCTAAACACCTATCCACAGCTTAGACTAGAGTACTGCCCTGTTCTGCAGCGACTTATCTGGAAACCTGGAGCTGCGGCGCGCGTGCTTCCACCTTGACACCTGGCGGCAAACACATATTGCTTTTCAACAGTTATCATCTCCGACACTGTGACCTTGATTTCTACTTCAATAATAACCTTCAGGAATGAATGAAGGTCATATTTGTAATATGCGTGTTGGAAAGTACCCAATGAGTATTTTGCATTGGAATCTAAAACTATTTTTAAACTTTAACTCAAGTTCACTTTAGAAGTCATCTTTGGGAATTTTGCCTTCCCACAGTCAAACTTAACTGTCGTCGATAATCTGAAACCTCACCTTGATTTTTGCCACACCCTGCTTTCCGCAATTAATTTTCATCTCTCTAAGCACTGTCGTGAGCAGTATGTGCAGAAACATGACGAAAAGTGCACATATTATGCGCAATATAATTACGTTACAAAATAGTCGAAATGATTCTTCCACCACTCGAGTGATCGAAGATACTTATGGACTATTTTGTAATGTGATAATAATGAGCTTGAGACCAGCACTGATCACTGTATTCTTCATTATCAATTCATCCTGAAGATCATTTTTAAAACTGTTTTATTTTAAAGCAGGCTGTAGCTTGTTATTTGCTACAATTTGATGCCTCGTTCGTTTCCTTTTTTAGCCAGCATAACTACATATATATATATATATATATATATATATATATATATGCATATATATGCAAATATATACAATATATATATATATATATATATGCACATATACAACATATATATATATATATATATATATATATATATATATATATATATATATATATATATATATATATATATATATATATAAAGGAATATCCGGCGGCCACGGTATAGCCTGACTTTGCACTGCTCACCGACAGGCCTGGGACGACAAACGGTCGGTGCTCGACCTGCACCGCTATCTGAAGCAGCAGGTGTCCGTCCGGCGCGGCGGTCCTCTGTGGGCGGCGATGGCCGAGCTGACCCCGTCGCCGTGGGACATCCTGATCCCCAACCGGGGCCTGCGCGACCTGGCGCAGGAGGTCAACTGGCACGTGACCAAGTGGTTCCGCGACGAGTGGTGGAGCTCGGCCAGCGTCGTCGCCACCGACTTCTTCCTCGGCAACGACATGGTCGCCGTGGCGATCGGCGCCAACCTGAAGCGGAAGCAGTGTGTGGCGAGACTGGCGCGGCGCGGCGAGGGGCGCGCGCAGCGCGGCGGGAGGCTGGTAAAGTATGGCGGGAGACGCGCGTGGCGCGACAGGCCGCGCGGGCGCCGCCGGTTCGGCTTGGCGCCGCCGCTGGAAGATTGGCGCTGGTTCGTCTGACTGGCGCCGGGTGCGTAGCTGGCGCTCGTCTGACTGGCGCCAGGTGCGTAGCTGGCGCTCGTCTGACTGGCGCCGGGTGCGCAGCTGGCGCTCGCGGCACGTTATCCGGTCAGCTGATTGGCGCGAGACGTACTGTGGGCGGATTTGGCAACGTCCCGCGGCAAATTTTCCGGCGTCCAACAGGCAAAGCTCGGTGGCGGCGAGCACAGAGCAGCTCTATCAACCTCCACGCTTCTCTACAAGGCCGGCTTGGAACCACTTCGAATATAAATGATACCCGAGCATTGCGTAATGACACCCAGTCTGGCATTGTATCGCTATATAAAGGCGGACGGCCTAACATCGTGTAATGGAACCCAGCCTAACGAGCTGATGCCAGGCACATGAGGGACAGAGGGTCTTTGTATCGCGCCCAGTGTATCATGTGGAACATGGTCAAGGTCGAATCCAATACACTGCGTGAGTGGAAGGCACAGAGGCCGATTTTAACTCCTTTTGAAAACGTTCGAAACGAACTGTATTGCCTTGTGTGCCGTTGTTCACTTCGGCCGATGCAATGCGTGAACCGAAAGAGTAGACGGTTGACTAATCTGTGATGTAACTGTAATGATGGGACTACCTCACGCAAGACGACACACTTATTGCGTTCCTCATCTGGAATGTAGGGCCGGTCCTCGGCAGACATACGGGCGCTCCTATCGTTTCCGAAGCTCCGCATGGAATATCCAATCATACGACGCCCCATCGGCTAATTAGAGGTACATTTGAAACGTCACACAATGCATATATATTTATATATATATATATATATATATATATATATATATATATATATATATATATATCTTTGGTGGGACACTCAGTCGCATGGGTTACATAAGATTAAGTGAATACGGATAAACAAGTCGGGTTGATAAACATTGATGAGTGTGGGGAATGTTGGTAAATGCATTATTTGGAATGAGGGTTGGTGTTGGTTGGGGGTGAAGAGCCTCTTTTGCCAGGGTTATATATTTATATTATTAACATCTTCCATGCTTATACTTACCCTGGATGGGCTCTTGTGACTATTATGTCTCATCATAATAAGAGCCATAAGAGCCAGCGCCTATACGCGTCATAGAGCCTCCATACCGCAGGAGCTCTGTCCTTCCGGAGACCTCTGAAGGGAGCCCAGTATCGTAATAATGCATTCTTCGTGAAATAGAGTGGAATATCCACTTCCTACAACTGAATCGACATCCCTCCAAAAATAAATGTCCACAGCGTGCATCAGCGCAATTCAACATCCAACTGTATTCGTTCATACATCTAGCACCCGAGAAAAAAAACATTATTTTAACACTGCAGAACTGTATATTATAACGTTCTGGTTCACTCCCAAACATAATCCACTTCTTGCTGTACGACCAATATCGTGGTCCGGCTGTGTTTGAAGTACCTTCGCGTTGACTTGACAACTGCATCAGCTCCTCTTCAATTTGGTTGCCAGTTGGTGAAACCCGACGATTGAAATGTTTTTCCATCAAAGACGTCCATCTCACCCATGTGTGTATTGATCTGTCAAGCAGTCTAATATTTATTTCTTTAAAAAAAAACGATGATAATGAATTGGTGTTAAGGGGCACCTCGATTCTCAGGGTTGTTTTGCGCCCGGAAACTGCATTGCAAACGACCCATTTTGCAGGAGTGACGAGAGAACAAAGTCTTCCAAGCTGCAGCGACTGCATTCAGGAACGAATGGACTTCAAATAACGCAGACTGCCATTCTCGATGAATGTACAGCCTAGATGAAACGTCACGCGACGGTCAACTGCACACACCGCCACATCAGTGAGGTGACATCAGTGACGTGACACCAGTGACGTGACACTAGTGACGTGGCACTAGTGACGTGACACTAGTGATGTGACACTAGTGGCGTGACACCAGTGACGTGACACCAGTGACGTGACACCAGTGACGTGACACCAGTGACGTGACACCAGTGACGTGACATCAGTGACGTGACACCAGTGACGGGACATCAGTGACGTGACACCAGTGGCGTGGCACCAGTGACGTGACACTAGTGACGTGGCACCAGTGACGTGACACCAGTGACGTGACACCAGTGGCGTGACACCAGTGACGTGACACCAGTGACGTGACATCAGTGGCGTGACACCAGTGACGTGACACCAGTGACGGGACACCAGTGACGAAAGACACGGCAGCACGTGCACGCCACGTGCACCTGATGAACAGCACGGCCCAGGCGCTCACAGAATCAACACCTCCATCACCACGAGCGGGCACGTGGCGTACCTCAGCCCCGGGGCAGCCACGAGCCCGGATCATCACACGCGGGATATGTCGCGTTACACAGCCAGCTCAACAACCTTCGCATTAACAGCACGCCAGCGCCGACGCTCCCGGCGCCCGGCAGTCGGCTGCACGGTTTCAACCACGACCTTCACAACAACGTCGACATCTCCAACACCCTCCCGTGACCCGGCAGTCGGCTGCACAGGTCAGACAATCCGCCGACGCGCGTGCCGGTATCGCTGTCCCTGAGCCTCGTCGTTCGGTCCCCGGACGGCTCGGCTGGCCGTTCGGAGATCACAGCGCACCGTGATCATCACTTCGCGCACATCTCCGAGAGACATCGGATTCGCTGACGGAGCTCTGGCCTCCCTGCGACCACGGGCCACCGGTTCCCCCGTCCACGGGTCGATCCCTACCGAGATCACGGGTCTCCAGACACCTCCGACCTCCGACCGGATCGACGAACCCTCTCGGATCGGACGCCGCCGGCGTGTCCGCCGTCGGTCACCTTCGTTCCGACGTCCGGTCAAGAGCGCGGTGTGGCCAGTGTTCCACCACCGCAGAGCGTTCCTCGGTGGCCGGCGCACCCATAGGCAGCCACGTGAACGCACCACGTGTGAAGCTTCAGTCACGTGCCGGCGCACCCGCAGGCAGCCACGTGAACACACCACGTGTGAAGCCTCAGTCACGTGCCGGCGCACCCACAGGCAGCCACGTGAACGCACCACGTGTGAAGCTTCAGTCACGTGCCGGCGCACCCGCAGACGGCCACGTGAACGCACCACGTGTGAAGCCTCAGTCACGTGCCGGCGCACCCGCAGACGGCCACGTGAACGCACCACGTGTGAAGCCTCAGTCACGTGCCGGTGCACCCACAGACGGCCACGTGAACGCACCACGTGTGAAGCCTCAGTCACGTGCCGGCGCACCCGCAGACGGCCACGTGAACGCACCACGTGTGAAGCCTCAGTCACGTGCTGGCGCACCTGCAGACAGCCACGTGAACGCACCACGTGTGAAGTCTCAGTCACGTGCTGGCGCACCTGCAGACAACCACGTGAACGCACCACGTGTAAAGCTTCAGTCACGTGCCGGGCGGCCGAGCGCCACGTGAACAGCCGGGACACACGTGCAGCGTCTCGTGGATGAACAGGTCACAGTCGACGCAGTATAGCTCGCCGCACTTCTCACACTTGGACACCTGCAACAGTGAACAGGCTCAGAGGTCGGTAACGCGCGCGTGTCGACAGATGCGACCGGTCGCTACACCCATAACCACAATATGTCCTAAAGTCGACGTCCTCGCTACTCCGCTTCTCCACGCTCAAGGTTTTCCTAAACTTCATTCGACATCTTAATCATCACCGAACTTGTCTGGTGCAAACCGGGACAGTGAGAAGTGGAGTTTCACTCAACTGGCATACAATAAGCAATATTATTAGCGAAATTACCAGGTCTTTCACTTCCCCCACCCCTCCCAGGGGACGAGTAGCCCAGGAGTAAGTTGTTCGTCTCACAATCGAAAGGTTGTGGACTCGAGTCTTACCTGTCGCTACTTTTCGCCAGCGACCAATCGGCGTGAGAGATGACGACGCTACATGACTCAACCGTTGATGTGTCGTAACACCAATAACCAACCAACCAACCAACCACCCCCTCCCAGGATCTCTATTTCATAGGAACACAGACGATGACACACCAGAGTACCAGAAGGCCCGCTCAATCCTGCACCAAAAAGCGTGCCCACCTGAGGATAGAGCCAGTTGCGATGAATTACGGTATTCAACGTCAGTTTCACAAAAGAATCGCCATCGTATGTTTATCAGGCATCTCCACGTTTTGCACTGCCCAAATTAGGAAACAGCGGCTTGTTTTCAAACAACGGCGGTGACAGCTACAGTGATATCAGATGATTATTTAAAAAGTTATCGAACGAAGAAGAGGCAACGGGATGACGTTGGCAATAACTGTTTCTGCTGGACAGCAACACAACTCTCATCACCTGACAGCGTAAAGCTCCGACCCAGCGAGTGGACCAAGTGAGCTACGGAACGCAAGAGGATGCGGAAGCCGAAAGGATACTCAAAATAGTTCCTACCTCTCTGTGTTTAGAATTTTCTTGAAAAAATTACACTCAGTGTGCAGGAACTTGCGACAAAATCTCAGACATTTGCTTGGCAAGCGCATCAGTTCGCACCGGAAATGATGAATAGACGACTTGGCTCTGGGGCCGGACGACTTTGCATGTTTTATTGCGCCCATACATTAGTATTAAGCTTCGATTGTTATTCGGGAGTGCAATAATTTTAGGCAAACGGCAATATATCACAAAAACCGGACACCTCTCGTGTTCCGGAAATGCCTGTTCAATGGCCGGAAACGGCATGACGGAATGGGTGCAGATCCGTTTGCCAGATGCAGATCCGTTTGCAAGGTGTATATTGGCTTATAAGACGAAATGTACGACCCTCAATATACCAGGAGGTGCTGAGTTTACATCAAAAGTAGCGTTAGGGATTATGCTATCTTACTAAACGTTTCGGCCAGGGGCCATCGTCGGGAGTGACGAACTCCTGACGATATATTATATTGGCTTATAAGGTGCAAACTGTAGCCCCAGAAATGTCCACGACTACCACGTGGTGTTGCCTGTCCATCTAGCCAGCGACCCCCCCTGAGC
The DNA here is from genome assembly GCA_034440575.1 of Imbricaverruca yamaguchii. NCBI lineage: Eukaryota > Metazoa > Arthropoda > Thecostraca > Neoverrucidae > Imbricaverruca > Imbricaverruca yamaguchii. Next base: position 38,292 of record JAOTOL010000964.1, read on the forward strand.
GATCTAGCTATCCCCCTGATCTAGTCAGCGTCACGCTATGAGCGTCACACCCATAATTGACGGCTACTGGTTCTACGTCAACCGTTGGGTCACATAGCGACGGCAAGGTCATATAGCGGGCGTGAGAGACACACCCATTAGGCCAGTGTGACAGGGGCTTTTTGATACCGATACATCAGGACTCACGAATGATATCACTTTAAGGTGAAAAAGAAGTCCTCCAGACTACTCCTGCGAAGTATGATTTTACGAGGGCAATTAATAACTGGAACGCTCTGCCTTCGGTGGTGGCAGGTGTGTCAACATTGGCAACATTCAACTCCAAACTGATGATACAATTTGTTGAATCGGGCGGCGCATTCAGAGCAAGTTGATGCTCGGTGTGCTGAGACAATGAAATGATCCTTATGTTACCGATCCTGTTACGATTTGCAAAATGGCAACAGCATGCCATTGGGAAGATAGGAAGGGGAGGCGAATTCACATTCGGGGACAGGCCGCTGTGCTGGCTGTCTGGTGGCAAATGTTACTCCTGTTTTGTGGTGAATGTCTTACCTGGCACACTGTGGTACTCAGTGCACACTTGTTTACTCATATTCATCGTGTGTGCCATATATGCTTGTATGCTCGCTACACTAGATAGTAATTCAAGTTTAAGGGCGCTTCGACCAAATTCCCTGCTCAGGTGCTTGTGACCTAGTACGAATACGTATGTATGTGTGTAAGAGGTGGCAACAGGTGGGACTCAACCCCAAAACCTGGGAAACGGGCAACTCATTCCTAGATAACTCACCACCTCCCATTTATCATTAACATGATCATGGATGCTGCATAGTTCAAGGCTATACGTACATGCATACATACATACATACATACATACAAAATATGTGAAGAAACTTGGGTTTTCTTATGATGCATTTAACTGCGTGATCGTGTGACGTCGCCAGCCTCTCACGCCGACTGGTCACAGGTGGACTCGGAAGTGGAGCCGGTTGCGGGATTCGAGCCCGCGACCTTCCGATCAAGTGGATACTCCAACGACGTTCCTTCCGCGACCCCACGTACGTTCCATGGAGTGCATATAGATGAACGATGATACCCGGACTATTTGCATTGGAATCGCTTGTAGCCTACATGTCCAAATCCATGCGCATCATAAGACTAAGACGACGACTGGGACTACGACAATGATGCCAAATTATGTAACCGGCGAAGTGACAGCATCGCCACTGTGCAAATATCCGAGGCCACCCACCCCAATCAACACAGCTAAGTTACTCTGGTACAAACCCACACTAAGTCTGACCGGAGCGCGGGCTTGACCTGACCTCGATCCAGTCTGGGTGCATCTCCACGAATCCCGATGCTCGGCTGTCCGACATGAAACGTTGGTGCATCTCGCCCGAGGGCTAATGGAGGTCGGCGAATCGCACGGGAATGAAGGTAGCCACCAGCCACCTGAAATCAGAAGCTGGTGGGGGTCCGAAAGCGGGATTGGGAGTTTAGTGTCCCACAGGATTCCAGCCTAATGAGAATCAGAAGTTTAACGGGAGCCACAAGATCACCGCAAGAGCCACTTCTTGCGGCAGTTTCGGGTGTGCCCGGCATGCCGCGCCTAGCGTGAACGCTCGGCCCGGTCCGAGCTGAGTGTTCCTCACCATCCTCGGCCCGGCCCGAGCTGAGAGCGCCCCTCACCAGCCTCGGTCCGGCCCGAGCTGGGTGTTCCTCACCATCCTCGGCCCGGCCCGAGCTGAGCCTGTCCCTCACCATCCTCGGCCCGGCCCGAGCTGAGCGTGTCCCTCACCAGCCTCGGCCCGGTCTGATCTGAGCGTGTCCATCACCAGCCTCTGGCCGGTCCGAGCTGAGCGTGTCCATCACCAGCCTCTGGCCGGTCCGAGCTGAGCGTGTCCCTCACCAGCCTCGGCCCGGCCCGAGCTGGGTGTGTCCCTCACCAGCCTCGGCCCGGTCTGATCTGAGCGTGTCCATCACCAGCCTCTGGCCGGTCCGAGCTGAGAGTGTTCTTCACCATCCTCGGCCCGGCCCGAGCTGAGCGTGTCCATCACCAGCCTCTGCCCGGCCCGAGCTGAGTGTTCCTCACCATCCTCGGCCCGGCCCGAGCTGAGCCTGTCCCTCACCAGCCTCGGTCCGGTCCGAGCTGAGCGTGTCCATCACCAGCCTCTGGCCGGTCCGAGCTGAGCGTGTCCCTCACCAGCCTCGGCCCGGCCCGAGCTGGGTGTGTCCCTCACCAGCCTCGGCCCGGCCCGAGCTGGGTGTGTCCCTCACCAGCCTCTGGCCGGCCCGAGCTGAGCCTGTCCCTCACCATCCTCGGCCCGGCCCGAGCTGAGCGTGTCCCTCACCAGCCTCGGCCCGGCCCGAGCTGGGTGTGTCCCTCACCAGCCTCTGGCCGGCCCGAGCTGAGCGCCCCTCACCAGCCTCGGTCCGGCCCGAGCTGGGTGTGTCCCTCACCAGCCTCTGGCCGGCCCGAGCTGAGCGTGTCCCTCACCATCTTTTCACGGTCGATGCGCGTGCGACAGGCGGTGCAGTAGAGCGGCGGCCCGCCGTCGATCGGCGTGCGCTGCACCTCCGTGTAGGGCTGCAGCGGGAACAGGTGGTGGTAGCTGCGCGCCAGGTGCGGCGCCGACATCAGCGTGAGGCCGCACGTGAAGCAGTCCACCGGCAGCTCGCAGTGCTTGCTGCAGCACTGGGGGCAGATGTAGCCGCCGCGGTCCGGACCGGCCGCCACCGGCGCCGTGTTCAGGTGGCTGTCGACGGAGGGCGCCGCCCCGTCAGACAACACGGCGAGAACACGGCGAGACGCGCCTCGACTCAGTCGACACTTGGCGAGGTCACCCGAACACGCAGATCTCCGATACCCCACGCACCGATATCCCACGTTTGGCGACTCACGATGCATCGTCAGCTTTGGCGTTCCAACATAATCGTCCGGATTGCGGCACAAAATAGACACATCGATGCAAGTAGTTGCAAATAACAGACGTCAACGAGCATCTCACAAATGACTTCGACTGTTGGGACGTACGACTCCATAAGGGTGCCTGGTGCCGCCCCTGGCCGTCCGGGCACTGTGACCGGCCAGCAGGTCGGGCGGGAACTGTGCGGCATTGTGCACACTGACGATGCACCGCTGACATGGCGGCAGAGGTGCCGGTCTGGTCACGTCGCACGTGACGGCCGGCCTTGTCGCAGACGATGGCCGGCCGGATGGTGGGGACGTGGCCAGGTCGGATCTCCCACGTCTTGACGAGACGTCATCCCCGGATCACTCAGCAGTGCCGGCGGCCGGAGGAAATTGTCCGACTGATCGGTGTGGCATTGGGTCCAGTTGTGTCAGGCGCCATACGAGCAAGGAGCTGCGTGCCAGTGTAAAATAATTCACGATGTGACCTGGAAATTCACAGTTAATGGAATTGGGCTATTTCATCCTTGTCTTAGGTTTTTACGAGTTTGCCACATGATGTATGGGCAGTCATCATGCACACAACTGCGAAATACTGTAAAATGCATCTGACTGAAGTGAGGCATTCCGCTTTTTTAATCCTGAAGTGGCGATCTTCTATTTTCTTCCAATCTTTCACTATTCCGAAGCAACTTTTTTCTTCATCCACACAGTTAATGGTGAAGTAATTTTAGGACACTGCTGCGTGCTATCGACGAACGCGAGACTGCTCCCGGCAGCTGCTGACCACGTGACCCTGCTGCTGCGGTACCGGCGGCCCGGCTCACGACCAGAGCCTCAGTGGACACAGCCACGTTCGAGCTGCCACACTCACGCAAAGGGTCCAGATGGGTACGCCAGTAAGTGGGTGATGAAGACCCGTGCCGCCTACCAGGGCGGAATGGTCGGCCGGCGGCCGTCGTACCCACACGCCACGTGCAGTAAGAGATGTTATCCTTATGCCGATGGGAATGTGATAGCCGTACACACACACACACAATGTACAGTAGGAGAGGTTGCCCTCATGGTGACGGGACGGTGACAGTAAACACTCACCACATGCAGTAGGAGAGGTTGCCCTCGTGGTCGGCGCTGGTGTTGTGGGACGGGAAGCCGATCCTGATGAGCGACGCCTCCATGTTGGCCACGGCGGCCGGCGGCTGGACGTGCGCCAGACAGAGGTCGCGCAGGTGCGTGTCGTCCAGACACACGCCGTACTCGCCGCCGGTCTCCGCCGCCAGGTGGCGCGCCACGCGCAGCTCGGCCGCCAGACCCACCACCGAGCAGCGGATCTTCTCGCGGCTCAGCATCTGACGGCGCGACACGCCCCGTCAGCGGGTGGGCACCGGCGGCGCCGCAGCCGACAGGACCCCGCCACGTCTGCGCGCAGGTCAGCGCAAACGGCACCACCATCGCCGACTGACCTCGTCCACAGCTGGCTCAATCACCCAGGATCAGGGGCGGCCACCTGTTTTCAACTGGCGATGGCCAGCCGGCCAGCATAAAGCCACGAGCAGCCAGCAGAGATACGCGCCCGACGCCGTCCATAGCATGCAGGGGCGGTGGTGTCAAAGTCGTCCCGCCGAGTGCCTCGACATTAGTTCGGTGGGCCACTGCGACCGCATTAGAGAGGAACAAGCACACCGTGAGCGGTGGCGAACGCCAGCCACGGCATCCGCGCTGCCGTACCGGTGCCCACCGCTATTGCTGGCTACTGCCACAGGGAAGGCGCTCTATCGCGACGGTGGCGTCTCGATCACAACCGTTGATCTTGGTCATGATATATTTGCTCAGCTGCCAGTTTATATCACGAACTATCAGCTACCACCACAAAACGTCGTGGTTACGTCTGCTGCGGTCCGTAGCGGTGATACGCCAGGTCGCGAGTCAGGCCCTGGCCACCCATACACTGGTACCAACACCCGGGTGTGAGTCAGACCACCATTCCCACACACATCCTACATATATCGATGGTGGTGCTGACGTTTCTAGATCGTGGCTCAGAATCCCACAGACACCCGGCTACTTTTATGCCAGAGCTGACGTACCAGCTTATGGGTCAAACGCCACAGACTCCTGGCTACTTGGATGGTGATGTACCAGACCGCCGACCGGTCTCTCCCTCCCCACAGTCGGCCGGTTACCGCCATGGTGATGTTGCCGACCCTCCCCTCACAGTCTGTCGGTTACCCCCATGATGGTGTTGCCCACCTCCCCCTCCTACCCAACAGTTTACCTGTTACCTCCATGGTGGTGCTGCCGACCCTCCCTCCTCAGTCTGCCGGTTACATCCATGGTAGTGTTGACGATCCTCCCTCCTATCCCACAGTCTGCCGGTTACCTCCATGGTAGTGTTGACGACCCTCCCTCCTATCCCACAATCTGCCGGTTACCTCCATGGCGATGTTGAAGACCCTCCCCCTCACAGTCTGCCGGTTACACCCATGGTGATGTTGACGACCCTCCTCCTCACAGTCTGCCTGTTACCTCCATGGTGGTGTTGCCGAACCTTCCCCTTACAGTCTGCCGGTTACACCCATGGTGGTGTTGCCGACCCTCCCTCCTATCCCACAGTCTGCCGGTTACCTCCATGGCGATGTTGAAGACCCTCCCCCTCACAGTCTGCCGGTTACACCCATGGTGATGTTGACGACCCTCCCTCCTCACAGCCTGCCTGTTACCTCCATGGTGGTGTTGATGTTGCCCGGGTCGCAGGTGGTGAGGCTGGCCATCAGCACGAGCACCTCCCGGCTGGCGTAGCTGGGCATGGTGCGCAGAGAGGCGGCCGCCAGCTCCAGGCTGTTCATCAGCGACGGCTCCCCCACGCACGACGACGCCGCCACACGCCGCAGGCTCTGGGGTCATCAGGCGTCTGCTCACTCAGACACGCCACACAGGGTCACAAGGTAGCTGTCGTTGTTGTTATTGGTTTTACGACACATCAACCATTGAGTCATGTAGCGTCGCCAATCTCTCACGCCGATTGGTCGCGGGTGAAGAGTAGCGACAAGTGAGACTCGAGCTCACAACCTTTCGATTGTGAGACGAGCAACTTACCCCTAGGCTACTCGTCCCCACAAGGTAGCTGTCATCACACCCCCATGTCACACATGGGCACATGGCAGCTGGCTACACATGCATGCCACATAGGATCACGCAACAGTTGCCTACACACTCATGTCACAACACAGGGTCACACAATGACATCTATATTGCAAGGATCACACAGCAGCTGCCTAAGCACCCATGTCACACAGGGTCACACAACAGTTTCTTACATGTGCATGTCACACAGGATCATATGACAGCTGCCTGCACACCCATGTCACGCAACATGGTCACACGGCAGCTGCCTGCACACCCATGTCACATGGCAGCTGCCTACACATCCGTGGCACACAGAATCATATGGCGGCCGTCTTTACACTCATGCTACTCATGCAGGGTAGTAGCTGTCAATTTATGTTAGGAATAGTTATGATTACGGGAAAATGTTACGAAGAGCTATGTTAGGAATCGAAGATAAGCCCAGTAGGACACTGGCATTGCAGTATCGCCTGATTAGGTAAGTCACATGCGAGTGACTTGTGATTGCGCTAGCGGGACTTCTTTCGTCCCTGACGACCTGACTGAAAAGTGTGAAGGTCAACCACAGGACTGGAGAACTACAGTCCACTCACTGATTTTGTCAACTTGATGCTGAAAGCCCGACATCTTACACACGCCGCACATAGTCACATAACAACTATCTATTGAGACACGTCATTCAGGGTATCAGAACAGCCCTTCACCTGGACACAACGTCGCACGGCAGCTCCGCGAATATATCTGCGACACAGGGTCACGTACTGACTACCCACTCAAAGCTGTCACGCTGCCATAGCAGCTGTCATGCTGCCATAGCAGCTGTCAGTCACCAGCCGCCAACGCCAGGGTAGCGCCAAACGCTCCTCGACAAAACCCCTCCATTGGTCTACTTCGTTTAATTCGGCTGCGAAGTGGTGGTGGCTATTGGTTTCACGACACGTCGACCGTTGAGTCATGGAGCGTCGCCAATCTCTCACGCCGATTGGTCGCGGGCGAAGAGCAGCGACAGGTGAGACTCGAACCCACAACCTTTCGATTGCGAGACGAGTAACTTATCCCTAGACTACTCGTCCCCTGAAGTCACTAATCCTGCAACCTTCATGCTCACGGTTTGGTCTGCTTAGCATCCTGTGAGTGCGGGTCTCGATGTCCCAAAACTCCTGACTAGATTGACTGACTAAGACTCCATTATCACAGTCACGTAGATATAATACGACACAGCCGCAAAACATAAAATCGAGCAGAACCAAAGCAAAGCAAAAGAAAAAACTGCAAGGTCATAAAGGAACTGAGCCTGCATGCGTAGACGCTTGTTATTTCTACACCTGTCAGAATTTTTACTTAGCTTTCAAACAGCAACATCTACACGATATTTTCAATTCCTTTTCCTGCCATTTCGCCAGTGTTCGATGTTCCCCTCTCGAAGCGTGATGTAACAAAAGCTATGCTGTCTAGCAACATTATCTATTTAAGAGATAAAGTGTAAATGTACTCCATCGAAATATTACACCGTATTCAAAGCACCGGCGGCTTTTTCGCAAACAAGCCAGATTCGTGGCTGTCAGTCGGCGTAGAAAGTACATACTGTCTTCTTTTCCTGCATCTTAATATACATTAATCCATTGTTTCTTCCCGCCAGATCCAAATAACGGCAATAACTTCGGTTGCGAAAGTTACGTGTCAGCTAATTGCTGATGTCTGCCAGATGCCAATAACGGCAATAACTTCGCTTGCAAAAGTTATGTGCCAGCTAATTGCGTATGACTAACAACGCGGTAGACGCTAGCAGAAGGACGCTGGCGCCGGGTTTACAAGATTATGGCATTGGAGTGGTGTGTGCAAGTGAAGACTAAGGGTGATATGTGTTGTGATCATGATTACTACGTTATATCATGCGGAACTCATCTCTGGTGCATGTTCAGTTGTCAGGCTATGTCTGAAGACAAACAAAACGATTTGACAACAAAACGATACCTACTATTATGAGGTGTACTGTGTGTGCGCAAACGCTACGACGAGTTTTCATTGAATAATGCAAATTTCATGGAAGTGCGGATGTAAGAAAAGGTCACACTGAGTGTCGAATCTCATGTGCAATGAGAAATTTCAAGACACACACACACACACACACACACTATATATATATATATATATATATATATATATACACACATACTGACACTGGGATAGGGGCTTACATGGCCTATCGTCACTTATGACACGAGCACCTTAAGGAATGTCATTGTCTCATTAACGCCGGCAGCCAGTGTTCGGGCATACCAAATATCCTTTGTGATTGAAGACATGCACCTGCATGGAGCAATCATCGTCATCAATTGCACAGCTAAAGACCTGATGAGTTCTAGGGACAGAGGAGGGAGGGGAGGACGCCTAGCAGCTTCCTCACCTCAATAATCTTGGTGGTATTTCCACCGAGTTCACAGACCACATCTGCCCGCTTGCTCTTGGTCACAATGATGCCCAGTTGACTGATGGGGTTTTGGTCGAAAAACTCCTGCACAAACCCCTCGAGAATCTGGAACGATGTCCACATGTATTGATACACGACGCACTACAGTCCAACCCAAACGCTTCAAAGCAGCTTTCAATGGGAGGTCTAACTGCAGAAGACAATTACTACCAGCATTACTCTTTTTCTTCCATACAATATCGACATATAATTATATTCATCACTGATTCTGAAAATAAGCCGCACATTATTGTTCTAGGTCACGATGCTACGACAGTACCTCCCACCGGACCAGTGACCATCGCACCACGACACTACCTCCCACCGGACCAGTGACCATCGCACCACGACACTACCTCCCACCGGACCAGTGACTATCGAACCACGACACTACCTCCCACTGAACCAGTGACCATCGCACCACGACACTACCTCCCCCGGACCAGTGACCATCACACTACGACACTACCTCCCACCGGACCAGTGACCATCGCACCACGACGGTACCTCCCCTAGACCAGTGACCATCACACAACGACACTACCTCCCACCGAACCAGTGACCATAGCACCACGACACTACCTCCCCAGATCAGTGACCATCACACCACGACACTACCTCCCACCGGACCAGTGACCATCGAACCACGACACCACCTCCCACCGGACCAGTGACCATCGCACCACGACACTACCTCCCCCAGACCAGTGACCATCGCACCACGACACTACCTCCCACCGGACCAGTGACCATCGCACCACGACGCTACCTCCCACCGGACCAGTGACCATCGCACCACGACACTACCTCCCCAGACCAGTGACCATCAGCACCACGACACTACCTCCCACCGGACCAGTGACCATCACACCACGACACTACCTCCCCAGACCAGTGACCATCACACCACGACACTACCTCCCCCAGACCAGTGACCATCAGCACCACGACACTACCTCCCACCGGACCAGTGACCATCACACCACGACACTACCTCCCCCAGACCAGTGACCATCGAACCACGACACCACCTCCCACCGGACCAGTGACCATCACACCACGACACTACCTCCCACCGCGCCGTCAGCAGCCGGCCGCGCCCACCTTGACGCAGCACATGAGCCGGGTGGGCTTCAAGTCCTGCACGAACATGGACTCGGAGGCGTCCAGCACCAGGTACAGGTGGCGCATGATGCCCAGGCGGACGTGGGGCCGCGCACGGTGCAGGCGCGCCCGCTTGGCGCACGCCACCAGGTCGGCCACCGACGCGTCCAGCAGGCCCGCCTCATCCTCCTGGATCGCCTCCCTGTGGCGGAGGTCGGTGAGTCACTCGGCCTGCGCAGGTTGTGCACCCACCCCGCGGAACGGTGCGCCACAGACAACGCCCGTGTCGGGCCAGCTGCTGGTCAGTCTCCATCGTCAACCAGTGGCCAATCTGCTGTCAACTGGTCGATATTCATCGGCTAACTACTGCAGAGTAAAAAGTAAGCAATTGACGGCGATCTAGGCACTTAGCTTAACAATCCCCAGGTTGTTCAATTTGGCAAGTTAATTTGGAGTGAAGAGTATAGTCGAGAATGAGTAGATAAAAACCTGACACCCTAGAGAATATTATATGTGTGTTTATTGTGATTGATTGATTATTAAGGATTTAGGGTGCATCAACCCCAATTGGGTTATTTTGCACCCATAACAAGTGTGTGTTTATTGTGTGGTTCTGTATGCACTTTATGCACAACCACACTGTTTTGCCAGCGGGCTGATGGAGTGGAAATGTACTGAGTAGTGCAAGTGTTGAATGCAGGATCTTTGGTATCCAGAGCTCAATATGTTAACCATTCACCCATCCCTGCCCATGACACCCTGAAGACAGGTCAATTTGATGCAAAGTTGAATTCATATTAAGCAATTCTTTACCAGGTTTTTTCATATCCTGCCTCCCAGCGATATCCCTCTTCATCTTCATCTGCCATTATAAGCCTGAAACAAAGACACTTGTTAATGCCATAATCCACACTACAGTAAAGAGGAACAAGCACATCACATGACAAGCCCCATTTAATTGAATATTTGAATATGTTGCTTCTAATTTTACCAAATATGATTATAAAATCCAGTTGCACATGAATTGCCACATGACAGTTCTATAATATCACAAACTCATCCTTGTGTGTACTCCTTGACATGCATAATATTACCAACAAATGGAGTAGGTGCTGAAGCTCATAGGAAAGGAACCAGTATTTACAAACAACTCAAAACTGTGCATGTGAATAAAAACACACTATGTTGTAATAGGCAGGAGGCAAAATTAGCACTGAAACTAATCCACAAGTCCAGTGATATGCTCAAACACTGGCACATGGATCAGTAGCAGGGTTATTACCTTGCATATGCTAAAGGGGCCATTGGCTGCTCCAGTAATTGATTTGGCATCTCAGTCATTAATCCCCTCAAGCTGGCTAAAGCCTAATCATTTGGCCTATGGGCATCCACAAGATATTTTTGGGGATGGGGAATCAGCTTTGGCCATTAAAATGATCATTTAAAATCCCCCAACCAACTTCAACACCTAAATCATGTATTTTTGCACCCTCATACTTTGTCTATGCAGCACTTCACAGCAAACAATCTTCCCTTCACTTCACAGCATGCAGAAATCTTCCCTTCACTGAAAATATACTTAGCTTTGAAATATAATATTATTTAAATGATCAAAGAACAGTTTCATCATGGCATACATGTGTATCTACCTACCTAGATAGATGCATACTGCCTAGTTATAGGATTTTCATAGAAAGGAATTGTTTGAATATGGATAACTTGTTCACTTTTTTGCCATTTGGTAAACACCAAACAATTATGAGTTTTGCCACAAAGAAGCAGTAGTAGAGCCATTTGTAGCATAATGTCGTAATTGTTCTGAAACTGCCCATCTTCACCTACCTAGCTGGGTAGGTAGGATAAAATGTCACATTTGGGACACTGCCCAACTCGGGCCACCCATGCTTTCCAACCTCCTTGTCCCGTCCAAAACAATGATGGCCCCTGTTAAATGAAACTATTATGTCATTTGATCTTTCTTCTGTTGCCTCAAGTTGGGCCAATCACCTGATATGTAAGAGACAAACAATCAGAAGATGAAACACTGGACAGGTCTCTCTACCATGGGTTGGCCCAAACTCTGACTTGCTGGGACCTAACATAACACTATACTTTTGCAGTGTGGTTTTAGTCTGTTTTTAAAATGAGCATTGATGGTGCATTCAAAGCTGCAAAATACTTTACTACACATTTTTAATCATTATTCCTGCTTATTTGTTCACATATTTAATAGATGTTGCATTTTTATGGTGACCAGATGGGGGCAATCATTTTTCACAGCTCAACTTGGGATGGGTGACCTGAGTCGGGGACAAGGCATGTTTCCCTTTAAAATGGCATCCTAACTTGTGCCATTGGAAAGATGTGGCTAGCTTTCTGTTTTGTTGATGCTGTGCTTGTCAGATGTTGAGATGATTGTGTATATATACATCTTTTGCATATAGTGACTTCTCTGATAAAAAATGAAGATAATATGATGATGGGAGGTGATGAGACCATTACCACCCTGTCTTCCTGGGTCGCTATACCAGGTACACTCACCACCTCAGTGTCCTAAAATTACTTCACCATTAACTGTGTGGATGAAGAAAGAAGTTGCTTGGGAATAGTGAAAGATTGGAAGAAAATAAAAGATATCCACTTAAGGATTAAAAAAGCAGAATGCTGTTGTAATACACAAATTTCACTTCAGTCACATGCATTTTACATTATTTAGGTGTTGTGTGTATAATGACTGCCCACTCATCATGTGGCAAAATGGTATAAACCTAAGATAAGGATGAAATAGCACAATTCCATTAACTGTGAATTTCCAAGCCACATTGTCAATTATTTTACACTGCACAACCTAGTCGCAGACCTTTGCTGCACCCCCACTGGGCACTGCCACAGCCCACTGCATTGTCAGCGACCTACAGCACTGCTTTGTTGGGTACTGCTGCCATAGCCTCGTTGGGACTATTGCCTAAGAGTCACTGGGCACTGACACAGCCATCTTGTCAGGGACACCAGCTGCTACCTTGCTGGGGACAGCTGCTGAAGCCTCACTGGGAACTGATGCAGCCACCATCTTGCAGGAGGCCGCTACCACCACCTTGTCGGGACAGTTGCCAAAGCCTCATTGGGACCAACACAGCCACCACCTCATTGGGACCTATGCTACTGCCTCGCTGACAACTTCCACCACCCCCTCATGGGGACCTCCACCACCACCTATTTGGGGACCACCCAGCCACCTCATCGGGAGTGGCTTTTCCAATGTGAGTGGTGCAGTCACTGAAAAACCTATTGAGCAAGAATACACTCAATCTATGAACAACATTTTTTGGTCAACTCTACTCATCAGGAAAATAATACTTAGTTTAAAATCATGAAAGAAAAGTAATGCAAAATTGTGAAATGTACTTTCCTTTCACTGTTGGTCACAGTACAAGGCTAGCCAAATGAAAAACAAACACAAATAATTCACACTTCACCCTCAGCTCAGAGTGCACACCTATTTATCTATACAGCCAATGCCATACAGGATAAAGATCCAAGACCACTACTGCACATGTCACAGTTGGATGGGATAGCACAAATCAAAGGATCAGTCAAGGTCTTGTGTTTGCAGTATGACACTGTTAAACATGTGTTCAAAGTTGCTAATGGTTATGATGTCATATACAAAATACCTTGCACTCATTGGTTGAAAAACAGTTTCCAGAACCAAAAATCCTGCCAAAGCAAATTCTGATCTGCTGCCTCTGGGGCTCCAGAATATGTCTCTTAAAACTGTCAATTTTTCCCACTATAGGGTGGATCAAAAGCATGATTCTAGACACCTCAGTCAAATTTGTGGTGACAGGAGGCCACTGTTCAGTGCACATGCACAATGTCTGGCATAGTATTGTCAGCATTTCCATTGGTTGTGATTTGGTGTGGTGTATGTTCAGATGTTGTCTGTGTCTTGATGGTACAAAAAATGGCTGGTTTATTTAGCAATTGTAAGTAGAATAACATGTTGCTGGTGGATGTTTTCTTTAGTCCTGTGTTTGTTTTTAGTGGTATTTTTGTTTCTTCTGCATGTCAGTGTCAGAGTACATGTGAAGCCCATTCTATCCAGTATGAACCTGGAGTGCAAAAATGTTTTAAGAGATGGAATATCTAAAGAAGTGCTTTAATTCCCACTCTGGTTTAGACAGAGCAGCCCATTGCAGTAGCATGGACCCTCCTCATGGACCCTAATTTGTGGCTGCATCCCTTCCCCCACTCAAATAACAGCAAAGCTTTCCATCCTGCCACCAAAGGTGCCACATTGGTCTGGAGAATGTATCCTTCAGAATGAATTTTCACCCTATCCCTACCCAAGTACCCACTACCCTGACCCAAAAAATAATCACCCAACATCAGAAAAATGTAAAATTTTAATTTCCATTCTTCAAATTATAATTTAACAAACAGGAAATGTTGTAATTAGAAATTAACTAAGTGGCCAAGTGGCCCAAGTTGGGGCACGCATCTGGATATTGGCCTGAGTTAGGGAAGCATGGTTTCAGAGAGTGCATTGCATTGCCATTCTTTAATTTCCTTCAAATTGATTGACTATTCATGGTTAGTTATTTTTACCAAGGTAGGTAGGTAGGACCTACCTATCCAGTTATCTTTGGGCAGAAGTCACATGGCTGACACACTATTTGAGTGCTACTAAAACGAAATGGTCAGAGTGAGTAAAGAAGGCTCGACTAACTGGAAAGTCAAGACATATTTCAAGTATTGTGTTGCCATATCATTTATCCTACCACAAACATACCTACCACCAAACAATTATGCAGACCACGGGGTTGTAGTGTGACAAATGCAGCACATGAAGTAGACTCAAGGTGAAGGTGAGCAAAAACCATGTGAGATGAAACATAAAATTGGGTTGAATTTAGCCAGCCTTTGTTTGTGTCGGCAAATTTTGTTCGTGTCGGCAAATTCTGTTAGGGCATAGGCGCATACCTTCGGGTAGATCAACTTCCACACCCTCAGTACTCCATCTTCAATGCCGCTGAAACTGGCGCACTTGTTGCATGTAAACAAAACAGGGTGTTATGAGACTAGCTCTTACGTCGTGAATGACGCTAAGGAGGTGCAAATTATATTGATTTGTTTCTTTTTATCTTTTAGGTTTGGTTAGGTGAGTTTCGGCTGCATTAGATTATGTTTGATTATATTAGATTAGACTGGGTTATGTTGGGTTAGGAGGAATGAGACAGAAGAAAGGGGACATGATGGAAATGTAAATGGGACAGGGGCAGGTCACATAGGGATGACGGAAGAAGCAGGCAAGGAGCAGGGGATGTGGGGAATATGAAGGGAAATGGATAGGGGCAAAGGAAATTGACCAGATGTCCCTAATAAAGGCCTGTTTCACCAATATAAGCGTATTGAAATAGTATAAGAAATTGAAGAAGAATGGAACAAATTGTATATCATCCATAGCTAGTCTGCAAGCAACATATATTGCTTACATGCAAAATTGAACCTTGAAGCAGCTAACACTTCTGCAGTATTTCCGCAAATTCTGTTCGGGTAGATTAGGGTAGGCTTAAATCCTAAAATCGTGTTTGATTTCGCATGACGTCGTTTTTACACAGCTTTGTGGCGAGCTTGTCCCGTCTTCCTCAAGTGCTGCCTTTATCGCATTTCTGTCACATTTATCACAATTGAATGAACGTAAAACTAAAAGACCACACGCGACAGGAGGTAGGTATGTTCATTCCGTGTTGGCGGGTGTTCAGTGGAAGGGTAAATGGTGTAAGGCAATGAGATACGTTGAATATTCCTCAATGTTTTAGTTTGTTAGACTTCTTTACTGAGTGCAACCATACTAGGTTCGTCACATACAAAATATAACAGTCGGTTTTTCAGCGACACTGCTCCCATATCTACTAGTCTGAGCCTTCCAGGTTATTCCTTCCTTCAGCTAAATATTGCAGACAGGAACTCAAAAATTACATTGAAAACCTTATAATATTCATAAGAATTGGTTTCAATTAATTTTCTCAGGTTTCATACTTGAAAAATTGTTCTTCATGGTGAGAATTATACAATTTTAGATGGATCACTTTAGCATAATCCTCCATCAACCATTTTATATTCTGAAACCTATATCCAATAGATGGCAAGTAACCAGTTGGTTGATGTGTGTGCATCCTACTCATGGGGTGTGTTATTAATATTTGCTAGTTGTATGGTGTGAGCATGTCAGGAGTATCAGGTATAGATTGATAAACTTGGTTGACATCGATTAATCAATTAAGTGTACTTTTGTTATTTTGTCTGCAGTTGCTCAGGAAGTTGGCTTACAACCTCATCCTTCGCAAATTTAACCATAATGCCAATTTGCCCTCTGGCATTCAATCATTGGCTGCCATATACAGTAAAGCTGAGTGTAGTCTCCATGTAAATCAGAAACCATAGTGCAATTTACTGATGTTCGTAAGTTTAATTTTCCTTATTTCAGGATCATTCATGGTAAAACCTATTTTGTTATTAAAACTGATGTAATAATTATTTATTGGTCACTTTTAATGTATGCGGATCATGTTCTGCTGTAAAACCAACTAATGTATGCTGAGTGATTTATGTGTACCACAACAATAAGTTTAAGATGAAATATAGGATATTAGGTGGTTTTACAGTGGCTCTTTGGTCCCAGGTCACATGGTCTCAGACAAGATAGAGGGAGAAGACCTGGCATAATGATCTGCATAAATTAATAGTGACCAACAAACATAGTTATCACAACAGTTTTGATAATGAATTTTGTTTCAGTCCATGCTGCTGAAATATCTAGAACTATATTTTTGAATATCAGCAAATTGCAGTATGCTATCTGATTTATGTATAGACTGCACTCAACTCAACTGCATCTGACTGCCAGATGACGAATTGGTGCTATGGTTAAATTAGGAAAGGAAACTTGCACTTTATCACAACTTCTGAAACCTGGTGACAATACAGGCTCATGCATGTTGCACTGTAAAGCCATGCAAAACCTGTGTGGAGTGCAATGTAGCACTGTAACAAGTGCTTCTCAGCATTCCGTCACAAATGAGAGGGATACAGCTGTGACCCCATGTGTAGTACAATCCAAACATGCTGAGTGTGCCTTTGTATAACATGTGAATAAATACAGCATGCCCATTTTGCAATACAGTGAGCAAATAACTGATTGGAGTAAACTGGTGAATACCTGTGGTATCCTTGATGTTGTCATGCTAATAGATGAGCATGAAAGATGTGAAATGAATCAAGGTCTGACTAAGCATGTTTGACTGACCTTATAACATTAGTAACCAAAACAATGATCAATGATCATATTGGCTGCATTGCTCTGAACCAGCAACCATTGTTGCAAACTTTGCACAATGCCCATGTCCAGTTGGACCTTTGGTATCAGGAATATCTGGAAAATGGCTAGAAATAGCTTCCTTTTTCACAGCTTTGTGCTTGTTCCACTACATGCCTGCAATCAAAATTGTACAACAAATTTTACACCTGGTCCTTGATGGGCTAAAACAAAAGCCTAACCTAACCAATCCTGTGTGCTTTTCAAGAGGCAAAATGTGTGTAAAACTTGTATTGTGAATACCTTAATGCACAATGCCAAAGTCGGTGGGGTTGAGGCAAGGATGGTGGGGCCCATGCTCCATGAAAATTAGAGGAAGATGCCCATGTCTCCACCTTTTGGCACTATTTCTGTTCCCCTAATATTACCATATGGTGTGCTTTTGGCAGGACATAGCATATTCACTACCAGTGTGCCACACAGAATGGTGCATTTATGGCAACAAGCACAGTACCAGAACAACCAACATGTGTGGGTTATGACAAGATCATGACGTGTCCTTTAAGAAAGAAACCCCGCCTGGACGGCGACACCGACTATGACCGACCAGCTGACAAGACATGCTCTGTCATTGAGGAAGCACCCAGATCTGACGTGTACCCGTCTTCTGTAAATGCCACGACAGGCGAACGTGCCGCGCTTGTCGAGCCGGCCGAGAGCGGCGAACGCGCGGCCGAAGCGCGCGCCGAGACTGCTGGTCCGGCCGACGTCCGGCTGGAGCCGGTGCTGGCTGACGCGTTGACGCGCCAGCTGCCCGTGCGGTGGGCGCTGGTGGCGCACGTGGCCGACCGGCGGCGCACGGCGGCGCTGGTCGGCTGGCTGGCGGCGCACCTGCCGGTGCCGGCGCTGGCGCATCTGAAGCGGGTGCGCAGCGTGCGTCGGCCGGACGGCGACCGGCTCTACGTGCTGCTCGACCTGCTGGCGGCCGTGTTCCCGGCGCTGGACGACGGCCGGCCGCCGGCGGCCGCCGCCGACCTGGAGCCGCTGGCCGGCCTCGGCCTGGCCGAGCTGGCGGCGGCGCTGGCCGGCCGCGGCGTCGCGCCGCCGCCGGCCGGCCTGGCCGAGCGGCTGCTGCGCGCGCCGGTGACGGCCGACCGACCCGTCTCGCGCCGCCAATACGAACAGGCGGCCGCGCTGTGGCCGGCCACGTTCCACCGGGACGCGCGCGTGGAGGCGGCGCTGGCGGCGGCGACGGCGACGCCGGCCGTCGAGCGGCGCCGGCTGGCCCGCTGGATGGCGGCGGCGCGCGCGACGGCCGCCTCGTCGGCTGGCGGCGCCACCGTCGGCTGCGTGGTGGTGGACCCGGCCACCGACACGCTGGTGGCGGCCTCCGACGACCGGCGCGCCCACCACCAGCTGCAGCACGCCGTCATGCGCGCCGTCGACGCCGTCGCGAGCGCCCAGGGCGGCGGCGTGTGGACTCGGCCCGCCGCCGGCCCGCCGCCGCGTCACCACCGCGACGACGGCCCAGCGCCCGAGCCGCCGTACCTCTGCACCGGCTACGAGGCGTTCGTGACGCGCGAGCCGTGCCTCATGTGCGCCATGGCGCTGCTCCACTCGCGCGTCGGCCGCGTCTTCTTCGGCGAGGCGCGCGACGACGGCGCGCTCGGCTCGCTCTGCAAGCTGCACGTGACGGACGGGCTGAACCACCACTTCCAGGTGTTTCGACTGGTGGACGGCGCGGCCGTCTCGGCAGAGGAGTCGTGACAGAGCGGAACTCGGAGTGAAGATGGAGGATTCTGGCAGTGGTTGCGGACATGCTGCGCTTGGCAAGTCAGCTGGAGGACCCAAAACCCGAATATTCTGCCGGCTCGATTTTCGGGGACACCGGTCCGACCTATTTAGGCGTGTTATCAGGGGCCCCGGCTGGGGCTTTCTGGGGCCAGCAATATTTCCAGGGGCTTCGTTCCACCATCTGTTGGAACCCCAGCGTCATTTTCAAGGGCCTGGTGGCGATTTTTGTCCCGCAATCGCGCTAGGCCCCTGGCTTCACCAGCCTCAGTGCGATTTTGGAGACCCCGGCAAAATTTCATTTTAGAACCCCCTGTGCGACTTTTCGAGGGTCTCAATGTGATACCCAGAGGCCTCAGTGCGACTTTTTGGAGTCCAGCGGGCTTTTTAGGAGGCCCGGCGCAATTTTTGCGAACCTCGTCGCGATTCGTGGGGCCCGACAATCTCTCCGGGGTGGGTGCCATCTCCCCCTCCTCTCGGTACGCCACTTGTACGCATACGAGTTTATATCCGAGTGTCGGTACAAATGTGCACTCGCTTCGTGACACAGGCCTGTTGTGCCCCGAAACATTGTTTGGCCAGCTCAGAACACGCATTCGAGTTGTTCCAGCGTGAGTCGTGCGAGCCCTGCTGCCAGGCCCTTTGTGCAGCCTGCGCACACATCCCGATATCCCTGGCGTTAGTCCTGTATAATCAGAAGTAAGTTGGTGAAATGCGAAAAAGATTATGTATACTCCCATCAGGGAGTTCATATATGTCAGCCTCGTACTCGTTTCATCGGGATGTCTGTGAGCCCAGCACGAGTGCCGTGCCGAGTCGGTGTGGTATTCACTTTGTCTACATCCGTGGCTTATATTCATCATGTGGTGGCTGCCGCCGAGGGATCGTACGATCGTCTCACAAACTCGTTGAGCGAGTGTGCGATGTACAACCGTTTATGCGTATGCACACGTGCGTGTATGCAATGTGCACGTACAACCGTGAGTGTAGTATTTTTGTACGCGAGCCCATTGCCGATTGCTGCAAGGCAAAGAAAGACCACCCCGCCTGACACGACTCCCCGTTTATATCTAGAGCACCTGGACAGAGTAAACTGTGCAGCCTTAACCGCTTCGTTTGGCTATTGTAAAAATCGTTTGCATGCGCCAGGTGTAGGGGGCTGCACTCGATGGCCGGTACACGTTCTGTCGGTAACGTCCATAGCATTCATCGTCCGTGATCCATCCAACGTCCAACCTTGTCGAACCACGTCCTATCCTGAGTGCTTGACACGCATAGCATTATTCCCAAAAGTGATATATGTTCTACAATGAAATGACGCTAACTGCCATTTCGCAACGCTCAGACCAAAAGCGCCTTAAACACGAATTCGCACTCAGCAACGTACCAACGCGCAGCCGGCAAAGCAAGTGGCGCCGATACCGTGCTCTCAATATGCAGGTGGTGGTGGTGGATTGTAGTTTAGGGGCACGTCGACATCAAGGGTCACTTTGCGCCCATAACTAAATTTTAATAACTACGGTGCTGCTATCATATCTTGCTATCAACCTTCACGGATGGGGGTATATCACGTTAAGGCGAGCTTGTCGAATGGACGTAAACATATTCCCAGACACCACGACCTCAGAGTCGTTCCCTAAAACCCTACGTGAAGAGGAGTCTGTATTCAACCGCCCTAAAATCTGGCGTCGTAGAGGATCTAGCAGTGTACAGCCAACTAAAACATGTTAGACGGCAAGCAGGTAAGAGCAGCGCGGACATAGAGGTCGGTCATCACCGGTAGTCTCCATATGCAGGATTCCAAGGCACGAACCCGGTCGTGTCTCGGGCAGACGCACATATAGGTTGGTCACGTCTATTCACCTCCACTTGAGCGGGCCCCACGTACAGAACCGAGACGCGCTCCCCGACATTTCAGGAGGGCGCGTCTCCGCAGTGCTCCGCGTGCAGTCTGGAAACAGCCTGATGCCACCAATCACGTGCTATGGTCACTGTGACGTCACACGTCAGGGTTGGCATTTCATTCCGCTTTCATCATTGACGCAGTGGCGCGTACTCATAATTTCTGCATCGAGTATGAGTGCAATACAATAACGCATAAATAAACTGATATAAACATCCGTCCCTCAATAAATACTTTGGTTCTTTACTAGTCTGCATGCAATGTTCGCATTCTCTCAGCTGAAAACTGCCCTGAACTTGTCATGTACCGATCCGTTCACATACAACTAACTAATCTGATTTGCAGCTTCCTATCATGGATGCATGGACTTTATGCTCCATCTCATCGTGGGTGATGGGTCAGTTCAATGCACAATCACTAAATCTAAACGCATATCATTCAAATTTTAATCTCGAAATTGTCAAATACTGCAAATATTAAGTGGTGCCATTCTAACGAGATTCTGTTGGTTATTGGTTCTACGTGTGTGATTGTGGTTTTAGGGCGCATCGACCATGGTTGGTCATTTAGCGCCCATATTATTGGTTCTACGTCACGTCGACCGTTGAGTCATGTAGCGGCTATATGATCAACATGGTCGATGCGCCCTAAAGCCCAAATAACTAACTGAGTCATGTAGCGTCGCCAATCGCCCACGCCGATTGGTCGCGGGCGAAGAGTAGCGACAGGTGAGACTCGAACCAACAACCTTTCGATTGTGAGAACTTACCCCTAGACTACTCGTCCCCCACCAAATGGAACGAAAACGGACGTAACACACCGTTCAAAACAGAAAGCGTAAAAAACGTCACAGCAGCATTTCAGAAGCAAGAGCAACATATCGTACCTCTACCTTGCATTCACCGACATTCTTCACGCTGTCCAAACGGGCACCTGCCCCTCGCAATCCTGCGCAGATGCCAACCCTGACTGTGACGTCACACGTGAGCAGAACCCGGCTGTCTCGACCACCATCCGGACCTGTCAGCGGTGTAGATCAGTACCACCGAGGGAGAAGCGCCCTCGTGCCACCATCAGGCACATAGAAAACCCAACCCGTGTAGCAAAGTGGGCGGAGCGGAATCACCACGCGACACCAACGACCCCCCACCGTCGGGCACCACCTCCCCGCCTGCCCGCCGGCGGCGACGTGACGTGTCGTGACGTTTAGCGGCGTGTGACGTCACGTCAGACCGGAGACGGCCGCGGCCCAGGCGGCGAGCGGCGGCGTCAGCGCGCCGTGCTGGGTCAGGACCGCCCACACGACCGCGTCGGCCAGCGTCGGCTCGTCGGCCGCCAGCCAGCGGCGGCCGGCCAGCGCGCGGCCGGCGGCGGCGGCCAGCGCGGCGCGCGACTTCGGCTCGCCGTCGGCGGCCAGGTCGGCCCGGTCCAGCCACGCGTCGACGGCCGAGCTCTCGGCGTAGAAGCGCGGCCGCCACGGCTGCAGCAGGCGCGCCAGCAGGCGCGCCACGGTCGCCTCTCCGCGCAGCGGCGGACCCAGCAGCGGGTTGGCGCGCGCCTCGACCGGGCCCGGCCGCCACACCAGACTGAGGTGCAGCAGCGCGTCGGCGGCCGCCACGCCGTCGGCCGGGGGCAGACGCAGCGCCGCCGGTGGCGGCCGCGCGCAGCTCGAGTGCACGTGCGTGCCGCACCAGACGGCGGCGTGGCGCGCCAGCAGGCGGCACAGCAGCGCCACCGACAGCGGCGCGCGCTCGGGCGGCGCGAACACGGCCAGCCGCAGCCGCTCGGTCGGCGCCGGCGCCGGCGAGGGCGGGGGCGGCGCGCCGCCCGGGGCCGACCGGCGGCCGGGCGGCAGGCCCCGCCGCTGCCGGCACTCGTTCAGCAGCAGGGTCAGTCCGTCTAGGTCGTCCAGCAGCGCGCGCTGCCGGCGCTCGAGCCGCTCCAGCGCCGGGTCTGGCCGCGCCGCGCCCGGGTTCCTGTCGGGTGACGCCCGGTCAGATATCCACCACTTCAACAGCCGCACATAACACTAAACATGATAGATACGCCCGGGTTCCTGTCGGGTGACGCCCGGTCAGATGTCCACCGCCTCAACTGCCGTACATAACACTAAACATGAAGCAGCCCTTTCATCAGCACATAACCCTAAACATGAAGCAACCCGGGCGTGTCTTATGACACGCCCGGGCTCCTGCCGGGTGATGCCCGTCAGATATCCACCACTTCAACTGCCGCACATAACATGATGTGCATGCTCGGACTCCTGCCCGGTGATGCCCTGTCAGATGGCCACCGCCTCAACTGCCACACTCGGCACAAAGCATGGCGGACACATCTTGCGCAGCCTACCAGCCTATACCAGTTAATGCCAGCATATACATGTATTACATACCAGCTTGGCGGCGCCGGGTGAAAGGGCTGCTTCATGTGCTGCAAATAGCAACGGGCAAACGATGAGGTTGTTAACGCTCGATAACACTCGTAACATCTGTTGTTCATAATTGTGCAAATAACTAAATCAAGTGGATCTGACATATACGAGAAGCATATTATGTCTGGCTGTGACTTACCTCGGAGAGAGTCTGATACTCCGTGTTGATTAAGTTTCCCCATTGAACGAATATTGTCCAGGCGACAGGAAAGAAAGAACGGAATGGGGCAGAGTTCGAATATTTGGATCCAAAGTGAAATCCACTTTCTGACTGCTTTGCAAACGATAACAGTTAGACGGCAAAGTTACTGCCATGTCTGTGTGAAACCTTCATGAAGTAAATTTCACTTCACACTGCCGGATATGCGAGAGGTATTCACCGAACGTTTATCGGATTCCAAAAGATCAGCACATACCACCCACAGAACTATCTCCGTGTCATGCAGCAACAGGCATGGGGAGCTTACGCTTCTACAACGTGGCTCCCGAAAAAAAAGAATCTGGCTGTGACGAAAGACAATACTGAAGTTTGTTTTGCTGCTTTCGGCGTTTCAAAGGAGCTGTATATGTGCAATATACTTCCAAGCTACTGCGGTTATCTGAGGGGGAAGTGTCATGCAAACCTTTGTAGCATGACCGAGTAGACTTTCCGACACAATTAATCGCCATAGCAAACCACAATAGCAAGCATAAATTATAATGTATGCTTCAAGCGGGCTGATAATTGTCGGCCCACTTGAAGCATACTTCGGCTCAGCAGTGCAAGGGCGCCAGGCACACGGTAAGTCCTCTGGGCGAAACGGCTACATGGACCACGTGCAGATATGGTCAGAGTGCGGTGGTGGTTGTTGGTTTTTACGACACGTCGACCGTTGAGCCATGTAGCGTCGCCAATCTCTCACGCTGATTGGTCGCGGGCGAAGAGTGGCGACAGGTGAGACTCGAACCCACAATCTTTCGATCGTGAGAAGGGTAACTTAGCCCTAGACTACCCTTCCCATAGATGGCCAGTCCAAATTTCTTTGAAGCATTTTTCATTGCATCCAATGTTTGCGAGGCAAAAGAAAATAGGGGTGTTACGTCCGCTGAGTGACTATCGATATTCGAGGTACAGACTTTCAAAGCTCAAGGTACAGACTTGCGAAAATACCACTGTTTGAGTCGGACGTGTATTTAGTGGGGCCCGCATCACATCGTCTCGTGGCACTCACGGCGCAGCACACCAAGCGTTAGGCGTTAGTGCGACGTGCAGAGCGCAAGTGTCCCGCTGGTGGCCGAAGCGTCCCGACTGAGCCGCAACACTAGTATGGCAACTGCCTCTACTGTCTACACTCTACAGGCGCAGGCTCCCACGACCCACTACCCGGCAGGGTGGCGACCGGCTGGCGGTGCGCCCAGCCGGCGACCTCTACCTCTCGCCAGGCCGGCTGCCTCCACCGACATAGAAGCAAGTCACCGGGACGGGCGACGATCATTACTATTACTTGTCCAGCCGGCAGATGGGGTTGGCGGCGACCATCTGCAGGTCGACCCGGTGGCCGCACAGGTCACGGATGTTGTCCAGCTTATACTTGATCATCGTGGGCCTGGAAGGTGCACAACACAGTGTCGGCGCAGGCTACGAGCACACGAACTCGCATCCAGCACCCCGAGTATTCCATAACCGCCCGCCGACAGTGAACGTTGAAATACAATGCTTTCTTTCCGACATCACATCATGGCTACTCTAAAGATGTCATCAAAGCATGGCGCTATATATTATATCAAGTTACACCATCTACACCTGAAAAGAACGAAATATTATACAGCGTCGCATTCGCACACTTCTTCAATAACCAGCTTTACACGCTTTGGGTCGCAAGTATCAGCAAGATAATTGGCCTCAACCACTAGTCCGGATTGACATACTCTTCCATAGCTTGCTACATTTTGTCCAAAGAAGCTTTCCTCGCACACAGACTATTTCTCGGTGGAAACGCGACATCTGGATAACTACGAGTCTTGTTGACATGGTAAGCCGAGGTCGATCTGCGACCATTGTGATGCACCTGACAGTGCGCCATGCTCCGTTGTCATGTTCTCGATTTAGAGTGCAGCGAAGACGGCATTTCGGGCCACGAGTAGACTCGCTTACGCCTACTGACATTCTACGCAATGACTCGAGTTTCATACAGACGAGCAAACCATTTGAATATATATCCACCATCAAGCGCAATGTCATCTGACCGTCACTGTATCATCTTTTGCCTTCTCGTGCATGTGTGCTAAAGAATGTGACTTGAGCATGTGTACCTGTGTACATTTAGTATTTCAGGGGAAGGCCTGATTATATTTAGCCCGTAACACACTATTAGTTATGGGCGATAAATGACCGAACCGAGTGGATGAGGCCTGAAACTCAAATAACCAACAGACATGCTAATCCTTGGTGTCGAAAACGTGATTATCAAGAGCTTCGAAGTATTTCATGCACATATAACTATCAAGGAATAATGTTTGATACAGCTTCATTGAATCTGGCAGTTATGCACCTGATCATTCAAGAGACACAAAAATTAACTTCGATGAAGATGCTTCTCATGCCATGTGCCGACCTCTGCACCATATTACAGTAATTCCACATAGGCGCAGACTGCCTGACAAGGAAAACCACACGTCTTCAGACTGGGCCCCAGCGAAATCGACTAAACAATCACTCTTGCCGGGATCACACAAACACATCACATGGACTCTGAGGCATACAACGTTTGAACCTAGGCCGTAATTGACCGACGTATCATCGCACACAGTTTCGCGTGCGTAAACCACGCGCTCATTTGACGCATCTATCTACGCTCAAAATAACCGAGCCGTGATCTTCTCACCTGAGATACAGACCCACAGCACGGCGCCATGCAGCCTCTGCAGGCCGAACACCGGCGCCGCCACCATCGCTCTCACCTCTCCAGACTGAGCCCCCAGGCGATGACGTTGACGTCCTCGGGCAGACCCATGGGCAGCAGCATCTCGGGCCGGAACATGCCCGAGTTGCCGATCTCCACCCACTTGGCCAGGCCGGCGTGCCAGCTGAAGATCTCCATCGACGGCTCCGTGTACGGGTTGTAGGCCGGCTTGAAGCGCACGTGCTCGATGCCCAGCTTCTTGAAGAACTCGTGGATGATCCCTGTGGACGGCGTCGCGCCGATCACGCGTCACGCCACGGCAGCGCGGAGGCGGTGGGGCGCCGCCGGTTTGATGTCTGACCGGGCATACGACTGTGAGTGGCATCATGGCAAACATGATGATGATGATGATGATGATGATGATGATGATGATGATGATGATGATGATGATGATGATGATGATGATGATGATGATGATGATGATGATGATGATGATGATGATGATGATGATGATGATGGTGATGATGATGATGATGATGATGATGATGATGATTGTGCTCGTTGGCTGCGTGCACTGCTTGGTGTGATTGCCCCCCGTGTCAGAGACTGTAACGTGCGGTGAATGTTAGTGACTGTACCGCCCTTTGTGGCGACCCGTGGGCGCGGCCGGCGGGGGCGCGGGAGTGTTTTGGTGGTGGGCGTGGAGGCCGGCAGTGTGAGGTTCCGTGGCAAGCATATACAGCAATACAGCAGATACAAGCTATTTCGGCAAATATGCCTGGCGACCAGGTGGTGGCAGTACCGGTCGGTGGTGGTGCCTTCGATGTGCGTGTCATAGCGGAATATGACGGGACTGCAGACGTCGTGGAGTGGTGGATGCGTGCAGAAATGTTGTGCGAGCTGCGCGGCGTCGCTTTGGCAACAGTGCTGCCCCTGCGGCTGACCGGCGAGGCATTCGCCGTGTGGTCGCAGTTATCGGCGGAGAGTCGCCGCTCGTTAGAAGCTGTGCGCGCGGTGTTGTATTCAGCCTTCGCTCTTGATGAACACGCGGCGTATGACGCCTTTGTCAGCCGACGCCTTCAGCTGGGAGAGTCAGCTGATGTGTACTTGGCGGATTTCCGGCGGTTGGCGACCCTCTTCGGTGGTATACCGGACCAAGCACTCTCCTGCGCCTTCGTCGCTGGTCTACCCGATGCCGTGCGCCAGACCATTCGACCCGGCTCGCGCGCAGAGGCCCTTGACCTGGTGGGCGTTTTGGCGCGCACCCGTGCCGTCTTGAGCGACGAGCGAGTCGCATCGGCGGCGGCGGCAGCGCGTGGCGGGACGACCAGCCGGAGTGGGGAGCGAGATCTGTCTGCGCGTGACCCGAGACGCCGGCGAGGACGCCGCTGCTGGACGTGTGGTTCACTGGACCACCTGGCTGCAGCCTGTCCGGAGGGAAACGGCCCGAGGAGCGGCGCTTCAGCGCCAGCGCCGTCTCCCGTGCAGTGAGAGGCGCGCTACCAGTGCTGAAGATGGTGGTGGACGGGCGGCCTTGCGACGTGCTTGTGGACACGGGCTGCACCGATAACATTGTATATGTGGATCGGTGCAGACGGTGGTCGCCCCGGCGTGTTGTACTTACCACAATAGGAGGTGATGCTCTTGCTGGCAAGGGCATCGGTGAAGTCACAGTGAGCATTGAAGGCCGCCAGGTAACGCTCACGACTTTGGTGGTGGCGGCTCGTCCCATGGGGGTGGACTTGGTGCTTGGCATGAGCGGCATCGTCAGGTTGGGAGGTGTGCGAGTGGGATCACCAAGGGACGTTCAGCTCGGCTCAACGCAATGCCCTGCTGTCGGCGGTGCGCTGGCGGGCGCAGTCGCGACCCGTGAAGCGGCGGACTCTGCGCCCGCAGTCGACGGGGCTCAGGCGAGCGCGACCGGCGTGACCGGCTCAGGCGAGCGCGACCGGCGGGGCTCAGTGACTGAGCTGAAGGTGGACGCTAAAGACTTCACGGCAGAATTTGACGACTCGGGGGCTTGGACTGTCGCATGGAAGTGGGCGAATGGGGTCGGGCCGGCGTGTCTCACAAACAGCGTGTCCGAATACAAGATAAACCCATCTGTGCGACAGGAGTACGATGAGGAACTTGAAAGCTGGCTGCAAAATGGCTGGCTGCAGCCTTACGATGAGCAGAGGGATGGTTCGCCACAGGGGCTTGTGCCTCTGATGGCGGTACCACAGGCGAAGAAGGTGCGCCCAGTGCTCGACATGCGGGAGCTTAACAGTCACGTGGCGGCTTATACTGCTGACGCCGACGTCTGTGCTGAGCACCTGCGTAGGTGGCGCCGACATGGCCGGCGCGTCGCCGTGGTGGATTTGAGGCGGGCGTACCTGCAGCTGCGACTCGACAGACGGCTTTGGCCGTACCAAACAGTCATCATTCGCGGTCGGCGGTACAGCCTAACGCGGCTTGGATTCGGTCTGAATGTGGCGCCGGCTGTGATGAAGGCTGTTGTCCGGGTCGTCTTGGCGCAGAACCCGGCCGTGGAGCGAGCAGTCTCTCCATATGTCGACGACCTACTCGTCGATGAGGACATTGTCAGCGCCGAACACGTGGCGCAGCACTTCAAACGCTTCGGGTTGGAGTGCAAGCCACCAGCGCGGGCTGAGGACGGCGCCCGGATGCTGGGGCTGCGCGTGCAGCGCGTTGCTGGCGAGCTGCAGTGGTCGCGCGACAGCGCCATCCCGAGTCCGCCGGACCGGGTGACTCGCCGTGCTGTTTTCGCATGGTGCGGCCGGCTGACAGCCCACCTGCCTGTCTGCGGCTGGCTGAGGCCGGCCGCTGCCTGGTTGAAGCGGCACGTGAACGAAGTCACCAGCGGCTGGGATGACACCACTGACGACGCGGCCCTGCACGGCCAGATCGCCCACGTGTGGAAGCGGCTGGCGGATGCTGACCCGGCGCGAGGCCCGTGGTGCTGGAGCGGGGACCGCGCGATCGTCTGGGCCGATGCCAGCTCGATAGCGGCCGGCGTTGTTATAGAGACGCCGGAGGACGGCGTGATGGAGGACGCGTGCTGGCTACGACCGGACGGCTCAGCGGAGACGCACATCAACAAGGCTGAGTTAGATGCTGCCGTCCGCGGTATGAATCTGGCCATTGCCTGGGGTGCGAAGGAGGTTGAGCTGAGAACTGACTCGGCCACCGTCTACCGCTGGGTGGATGATGCATTGAGTGGACGTGCTCGCCTCCGAACGCGCGCAGCAAGTGAGATGCTGATTCGCCGCCGCGTTTCCGTCATTCGAGAGCTCGTGGATGAATTCGAGCTCACTGCGTCGGTGACACTGGTGCGGTCAGAGGAGAACCGAGCGGACATTCTCACTCGAGTGCCGAAGGTGTGGCTGCGCGGTCCGGTGGTAACTGACGGCGTGCCGGGGGGCGCTGTCGCCTGCGAGGAGACTGGAGACGTGACGGTCGCTGGAGGTGCAGCACGCGGGTACATGAGTGCTGAGAACGCGCTAGTTGAGCTGGTCCGGACGGTGCATGAGCTGGCTGGGCACCCTGGTGTTCGCCGAACGCTCTACTTTGCGCGGCGAGACGTATCACGTGACGTCACGCGGGCGGCAGCGCGTGCGGCGGTGGAGAGCTGTGACGTCTGTCGCTCCATTGACCCGGCTTCGGTACGGTGGCGACGTGGCTCACTTGGTGTAGCTGCTACGTGGGAGCGCGTCGCCATCGACGTCACGCACCACCGGGGACAGAGTTACCTCTCTGCTAGCGACTGCGGACCTTCGCGCTTCAGTGTCTGGCGCCAGCTGCGTCGCGCTGATGCCGCCGAAATTTCAGGCCACCTGGAGCAGCTTTTCCTGGAGCGCGGGGCTCTGCTAGAGATTTTGACCGACAACGCCACTGTGTTCCGCGGCCGCCAGATCGCTGCTCTCGCGGCGCGATGGGGAGTCAGCCTTCGGTTTCGCGCGGTGCACGAGCCAGGAGGCAACGGCGTGGTGGAGCGCTGCCACAGGACAGTCAAAGTGATCGCAGCGAGACGCAGGTGCTCCGTGCCCGAGGCTGTACACCTGTACAACGTTACGCCCCGTGATGGGGAGAGCGCTGATTCGGCGCCTGCAGCCGGCGTGTATCGGTACACAGTGAGAGACTGCATCCGGTCTCCGCAAAAGGACGAATCGGCAGTCGAGGTGCGCCCGCTCGTGTCCGACGGGATGCAGCTCCGCGTTGGTGACCGCGTCTGGATGCGGCGCCCGGGAACGCGCTGCACGGACGTCTCGCGTCGCGGCACGGTGACAGGTGTTGTCTCGCGGCAGGTGGTTGAGATTGATAGGGTGTCGTGGCATGTGAAGAATGTGCGACGACGCGGTGAAGCGTCGGATGGGGAAAACGCTGATGCTAGCGACACGGATAACGACGAGCCACTGTATGTGCGATGCAACACTGCTGATGAGGAGGGCAGTGCCGTGGGGAGTGATGCGGCTGAAAGCGCTCCCCCACTTCGGCGCAGTAGGCGCGATCCACAGCCGCGAAGGTTCTTTTGTTGCGAATGATCACACACAGTTGTTGTTGACGGTAGGCGATGTTTCGTGGCAGGTGTGTTTGTGATTTTTTGATAATCAGGGGGTGGTGTGCTCGTTGGCTGCGTGCACTGCTTGGTGTGATTGCCCCCCGTGTCAGAGACTGTAACGTGCGGTGAATGTTAGTGACTGTACCGCCCTTTGTGGCGACCCGTGGGCGCGGCCGGCGGGGGCGCGGGAGTGTTTTGGTGGTGGGCGTGGAGGCCGGCAGTGTGAGGTTCCGTGGCACGCATATACAGCAATACAACAGATACAATGATAATTGTTTTTTTTTGGCGCATCGACCAGTATACGTCATTTAGCGCCCATAACAGTGTGTGCTACCTACTTATATATGGACTTATGGTACAGTTTAGCATGACATCTTCACTGTCCCGGATATATTATTGGAAAATCTTCATTTACAACGAAGCGACACACATTTCCTAAATATTCTGAGTCATCTGCAAGAAGACCGGAGAGCGTTCTGTTGGCTCCACAGTATTTCACCATCATGGCAAACGGAACATACTGGTGGCGAATGCTGGCTTTCCGAGCTGAGAATGCGTGAGTGTTGTGAGAAAACAGCATTTACAGCAATAAGAATGGTAGCCGCCCCATACTTGAGTTGGCTCAAGTGCCAGCCTACACAGGTAGCCACATTCTGAGGATGGGGGGGGTCGGGTCCCCACACTCACCCTTATTTAGCCTACGGCAAAATGAGATTTATACGGAGAACGGCACAATGCAACACTTAACAGTAGCACAGCACTTCAGGACACCACATTACCATTACATACACATCACTCGCTGAGGGGCCCGCCTTAAAGTGCTAATCAACACCACACCTCGTCAGCATTGCATCGGTACCGCACCTCTGCACCGACACAAATCGACACTGACCCATGAGGTGACCCAAGGTCAGGCCACGGTCGGCCACCAGACCCTCCACTTGGTGGAACTCGGCCAGGTGAGTGGCGTCCAGCGTCTCGTTGCGGAACACCCGGTCAATGCTGAAGTACTTGACCGGCCTGAACTCCTGCCGGCGACACAGTCGAGGGGTCAGGGCAACAGGACTGGAGGGGCAACACATCACAGGCGACACAGTCGAGGGGTCAGGGCAACATGACTGGAGGGGCAACACGACACAGTCGAGGGGTCAGGGCAACAGTACTGGAGAGGCAACACGCCACAGGAGACACAGTCGAGGGGTCAGGGCAACAGGACTGGAGAGGGAACACGTCACAGGAGACACAGTCGAGGGGTCAGGGTAACAGGACCGGAGGGGCAACACATCACAGGAGACACAGTCGAGGGGTCAGGGCAACAGGACTGGAGGGGCAACACGTCACAGGAGACACAGTCGAGGGGTCAGGGTAACAGGACCGGAGGGGCAACACATCACAGGAGACACAGTCGAGGGGTCAGGGCAACAGGACTGGAGGGGCAACACGTCACAGGCGACACAGTCGAGGGGTCAGGGCAACAGGACTGGAGGGGCAACACGTCACAGGCGACACAGTCGAGGGGTCAGGGCAACAGGACTGGAGGGGCAACACGTCACAGGAGACACAGTCGAGGGGTCAGGGCAACAGGACTGGAGGGGCAACACGTCACAGGAGACACAGTCGAGGGGTCAGGGCAACAGGACTCAGTGTCCTAAAATTACTTCACCATTAGCTGTGTGGATGAAGAAAGAAGTTGCTTGGGAATAGTGAAAGATTGGAAGAAAATAAAGGATCGCCACTGAAGGATTTAAAAAGCGGAATGCCTTTCACTTCAGTCACATGCATTTTCCATTATTTAGCAGTTGTGTGTATGATTGCCCACATGTGGCAAAGTGGTAAAAACCTAAGACAACGATGAAATAGCACAATTCCATTAACTGTGAATTTCCAGGCCACATGGTCAATTATTTTGACAGGACTGGAGGGGCAACACGTCCCAGGAGACACAGTCGAGGAGTCGTGTGTGATTGTGGTTTTAGGGCGCATCGACCATGGTTGGTCATTTAGCGCCCAGCACAGTCGAGGAGTCACGGAGGCAGGATTGTGTGTGTGTTTGGGGGGGGGGGCAACACGTCCCAGGAGACACAGTCGAGGAGCCACGGAGGCAGGACTGTGTGTGTGTGGGGGGGGGGGCAACACGTCACAGGAGACACAGTCACACATGCAGCAGAATACACGCTCGTGTGTTTGTTTGCTTATTGGGCGACGCACTGTATGCACATTCACGACTGATAGCGCCGTCCACACTGTTTCGCCGGTCGGGATTGGGAAATATCCGCGAGTGGTGCGAGTGCTGAAACCGGAACCTTTGGCACTCAGAGCTGCACACCTTAACCACTCGCCCATCCGCGCCCCTCAGAACGCGCGTCGGCTAACCACCAGCTCCGCTCACCAGAAGCGACTTGGTGCGCCCTAGGTGGCCTCAGTGTGGACAGTAACGGAGCGCTAACAGTTCCGAGTACCAGCATGTAGTGCCGAACACCACGCACCGGTTTGCTAACAATTTCACAATATTGCAACACAATTTTAAAGTGCAGATAAATTTTGCATTCGTACTTCGCGCTTCATACACAATTTTCCACTCCTACCTGCACTGAAACAGAAGGTGGTGCACCAATAATTTCACCATAGAAACAACGGCAACAACAAACAAATAAAATAAGAGGAGCAAACCGTAATTGCATTGACCTACTTATTCACTAAACACAAATGTTTCACGTCACACTTAGGAGCAGGCCAATTCCTTCCAGGTTTGTCAGAACTACTCATGTCTGTACCACATTTACAGCAGTAATCTTCCCACATGCCTGATATAGCATAGAAATAAGCGGTCAGGGAAAATCGCGTGCTGTTCGCCAGTACTCTTTGTGTCATGCCGCATCATGGATGAGAAAATATTTCAGGGATAAAAAGAGCAAATAGGATTGCATTTTATGTCCATACACTTGAACATTACTATTATGCTGCAATTCCTCTCATCAAAAACGAATGGTATTTATTAGAGTGCACATAATTACGAAACGTAGATGACGTTCAATTAGGCACAGAGGTGTAAGTGGGCTTTAGTGGGACGACAGGTCCCCCATAAAGCGAACAAACTTCAAAATTTCTTTTTCCTTTGCACCTGCATCATTCATCCGTTAAACTTACTACTCAGTTATTTAATATTTAAATACAATTAAGCCACTGCACATCTAAAGTATCATATACACATGATTATTCTCAGCGCACTTATCTTTAAGATCACACCGACGCCTAGTGCCTGCCGAGCACCAAGGGGGAGATGGCAGATGTGACAAACAAAAAAACTGTAAGGTCTGTTTCGTTTTTCGATAAAGCATCAATTCTATATGACCCATTTCCTATTCCATCGACACGACTAACAATCTTACAATTTGCATACGGCAAAATGAGAAAACCATCAGTCGACTAACACCGTAACACGATAGGACGTCGTCCTCGGATATTGCAAATTCCCGAGACCCCGCCCTCCCCCTCCCCCAGGTTGTCACCAGTGCAGTCATCACAGCAAAAATGATGCGACACATTCATGCTGTTCTCGTCATTATACTTATGACAATAATTTTGTTGGGGGTGAATTGGTTACGGACCATGTCGAACTTCGTTGATGTCGGATGAGCAGATGCGTAGTTAAGTCCAATATCCGGGAAAGTAGTGGGTGTAATATGTAGTTTCGGTTCCAATGTTAGTGTGCACATCCGATGACTTCAGTTACCGACGTCGAAAACTGCAGCCCTCTTCAGGAGCCGACACTTCCACAGTCAACTTTATTGGAGGGTGTAGAAAGTTGATTTTTCCAGAAAACGCATGGGGAACGGCTCTCCAACCGATCAAATCATAGTATAATCATCGATATATCGAAGATCCGACTTCCGAGTCGTTCGTACCAAAGCCCGCCCATCAAACCTGCAAAGAAACAGCATAGCCATTGTTGTGCTTCCCATGACCCATGCGCACATGTGGAATGGGCATCGTATGAGGATGGATAGTCGATATGTTGACAACCCCGATATATTACACACGTCACCCTTCTCCTCTGCTCTCATGGCTTACATCACACCTGTCCCCCACCGTCCAAACATGACACCCTGTCGGCCCTCCCCACCTGCTGTTGCGCCAGCTGGCGAAGCATGCGCGCGCTGACGGCTGTGGTGTGGGTGCGCAGCAGGTTCTTCTGCGCCTCCTCCAGCTTCCAGTCGTAGCCGTAGCCCTGCGAGCCGAATCCTCCGCGGCTGTGCACCTGTTTGACGCGCTCCAGGTAGTCGGCCGGCAGTCGGTGGCTGGTGGCCGGGTCTGGAGACGGCGACAGCCGCGTCAGTGCCAGCCACAGTGACGTCACATTGGACATTGGCCTGGCTTGGAGATGGCGACAGCGGCGTCAGTGCCAGCCACAGTGACGTCACATTGGACATTGGCCGGGCCTGGAGATGGCGGCAGTCTCGTCAGTGCCAGCCACAGTGACGTCATATTGGACACTGGGTGGTGGCCGGGTCTGGAGACGGCGGCAGCCGTGTCAGTGCCAGCCACAGTGACGTCATATTGGACACTGGCCGGTGGCCGGGTCTGGAGATGGCGGCAGTCTCGTCAGTGCCAGCCATAGTGACGTCACATTGGACACTGGCTGGTGGCCGGGTCTGGAGTATCAACAGATCCATCTTGCCCATCAACAGATCAGCTGGACTCCCCGGTGAATGTCACATGACAGCAGAGGACCATCGGTGCACCATGAACAGGATAGACGACGAGTATTCGAGGATCACCAGGCCTACACCCGGACACAGCAGGCCGCGGGCTGCGCCGCCGCCCACGCACCTGCCACGAAGAAGGTGTCGTGCGCGTCTCGCGCCGGGTGCTGCTGCGGCTGGAACAGCGCGTCGAAGTTCCAGAACGAGCTCTCGACGAAGCGGTTGGTGGGCATCTCGCTGAAGCCCATCTCGAGGAAGATCTGGCGGAACTCGGCGCGCACCTTCAGCAGCGGGTGCAGGTGGCCGCGCGCCGGCGGCGCCCCCAGCGCGCGGAAGTTGTACGGCTTGAAGGTGCGCGTGCGCCACGAGCCGGTGGCCAGCATGTCGGCCGTGAGGTCGGCCTCGGGCTTCTCCAGCGACAGGCAGAACTCGGCTCCCTTCGACACGCCGTAGCTCTTGGTGGTGCTGCGGTCAGGCGGCACTCGTCAGCCGTGGTGGGTCGGGTGTTATCGGCGCGGCGATACACTGGTCGGGGCTCATATTTTAGGACGGCTGAACGCCAACTCTTCTTTATGTATCCTAATAGGGAACGACTCTGAGGTCGTGGCGTCTGGCAAGATTTTCATCTTCATTCAACAAGTTCACCTTGAGGTGATATACCCCCCACCCGTGAATATTGACAAGCTATGATAGCAGAACCGTATATTTATTACGATTTAGTTATGGGCGCAAAATGACCCTAGATGTCGACGCGCCCCTAAACTCCAATCCACCACTATTGGGGCTCTGGGAATTCCGAAGCAAATGACCACAGACAGCTGATGTGAACATCCAGAAAAATCACACACACGACAAGAAGGCAATCGCAACGCATGTCAGGCGATGGAGAAGTATACAAAGTCAGCATCGTTTGTGTCAGCTGATCAAACGGACAGCATGCTGTCAATTGCAACCTTGTGATGTTGCACATGATCTTGGCACATGATCTACAAATTGGTTGCATCGTCAAAGAACCTAAACCAACTGGGACAACCAGCTAAAACGTGTTGTTATGTCTCGACCTATTTAACTACTGGACAACTGTAAACAAAGTTTGGAGAAATAGAACGTTCTGATATTTCTTTGGGCATCCAGGGCTTTTGTCCTCTCCAGCAAGTTATATAATCTTTTATCGTTTGCAGATGGAATGGTGCTATTTGACAATGAACTGCTCAGTTATATATTTAGCATTTACAGAACAGTACAAACTGAGATTATGTTACAAGTATGAATATAAACATGCTCTGCACATGTGATTGCTTCCAAAATTATACTCTCGACGTTCAGAATCGCACAGCACAAATCCAGTTCTGACCAAACATCGAGCAGGTCAGCGCGGACATAGCGCGCCACATTAGTCCGGTCTGCGCCGCCGCCGAGCCGGAAAACCATTTCCGTCGGACAGGACGCACGTTATGCGCGAGGCCACCCCATCGCCGGCCGGTCGGTGTGGCCGGTCGGTGAGTAACATCACGCGCTTGTGCGCGCCGCTGCCAAGTCGCCACGGCTCTTGGCTGGTTATTTGGTTTTAGGGGCGCATAACTGCGTTGGTTATACAGAGCCCATGCCATGGCTTTGCTTCAGATAATAATTTAATATTTTGCTTTCACTTGTTTAACGAAAATTAAGTGATATGACAAACGAATTGATTTCACCGAACTGTTGGACTATGCTTGGTGTTGGAGAAGTGTTTATGGTAACTGCCTTGCCCATCTCAATGCGGCATTAAATTATTCCTGGAATAGGGTAGAATATGCCACTTTCCAAACACTCAATCGACATCTTCCGCCAAGAAGTATCTACATCCTACTGATTGATACATGCTGATGAGTTATTTGCGTCTCCTTTCTAACAGTACCTCGTTTAAAAAGTATCATGATCATGCGCTCAATAAATGGTGGTGATACATGAACATTTCGCGACCCAATTTCAGGCGAGGGGATTACTCATGTGATATGGCATGCAGTGCCATTATATACCATACGTACTTTTTATCGCTATCCCGAATATAGCTCTTCCTAAATTATGAATATCGAAACAACTGATGAAAGTACAGTCATAAGTACACCATTGGCTCGAATTTGAGCCCGTAAGAAAGCACGACCGGCTCGAACGGACGGGAACGTACAGCAGTGTCCTAAAATTACTTCACCATTAACTGTGTGGATGAAAAAGAAGTTGCTTGGGAATAGTGCAAGATTGGAAGAAAATAAAGGATCGCCACTGAAGGATTAAAAAAGCAGAATGCCTTTCACTTCAGTCACAAGCATTTTACAGTTTTTTTTAGCAGTCGTGGGTATAATGACTGCCCACCCATGTAGCAAAATGGTAAAAACGTAAGACAAGGATGAAATACACAATTCCATTAACTGTGAATTTCCAGGCCACATGGTCAATTATTTTATACTGACGTACAGCATGACTCAGCTTGGCCGGACTGGTGGTCCGGCGACCAGAACACCGGACTTCGGCAGCAGCCTAACCATGGGCACGCGGGACCCGGCCGGCCAAAGGCCAGTAGAAGGGACTATAATGTTTACACACAAAAAAGCTGTGGAAATCTGGACCAGCAAAAGAACATACTGGTCCAGATTGTTCTCCGGTCCGGTGTAGGTGAACCGATTCTTAATCATTTGCGATGGCGAGATAAAAGTGCGCCAAAGCCCAGCTTTTCCCTGGCGAGTGATCCGCAAAACTGCACCACACCATCCCGTCGCCTGGAGCCAGCTTCCGTCCGCCATCACCAGCACCCCTCCCCACCCCCGCCCTGCCACGTGCACCCAACACTCACACTTCCTGCAGCAGCTTCCGCTTCCTGTACTCGAGCTTCAGCTTGTCGGAGACGTCGGCGCGCGCGCTGTTCTGCAGGGCGGCCAGGTGGAGCCGCACCACGTCCGTCACCGACTGGACGCGCCGGCAGACGCGCGCGCCGCCGGCCGTCTTCTCCACGCGCAGCCAGCCGCACGACACCGCCTTGCTGAAGCCGATCTTGGCGTTCGGCACGGCGGCCTGGCGGCGGCGCACCAGGGTTAGAATAATGTGTTTTCGTTAGGTGTGACATGTCGAAACGAGCACAGCAGGATGCCGAAATGTGTCCTGGAATTAGTTTCAGTTAAAATGCTTTTGATGCCTCAGACACAAATTCCAGCTGATGGTGTAGGCACTTCTAGCTGATGGTGTAGGCTCCAAGAAGTAGGATGTTGATACTTCTTGGAGAAGGATGTCGATTGAGCGTTCAGAAAGTGGTATATTCCACCATATTTCTCGACTAATTTATCACTGCGGCGCACTGTCACACTCGGCGCTAGACGCAGGCGCAGGAAGTGCACGTGGACACGCGGCGGCGGCAGCTCCGGTGTTGGCCGTTCGGACGGAAGGCGTCAGGAGTGCACCCGGTGGCCAGTCACTTCGACAGTCACTTCGGCAGTCACTTCACCGGCCGCCTGCACTAACCGCACGCAAGCGCCACATGACAGGAGCTGTTACAGGAGCTGTGGCAGGAGCTGTGGCAGGAGCTGTGGCAGGAGCTGTGACAGGAGCTGTGCTCCGGCTGCTACGCTGAACACTAGAGGGATCGGCGACGGACCGCAAATGGCAGCGCCCTCACAATAAAATATGCAGTCCGACTGGGCATTGATACGATATAGCTCATGGTATACGATTTCTGCCGATCTGAGGTGTGTCGCAGAAGCATCCAAAAATGCTGGAAGTAAACGATCATTTAATACTCAATGGATTTCACACACATCCATTCCTCCCTATGTGTATCCGATAAAGGAACCTTTGACTTAATACCCAGGAATGCACTAATACCTAGCTTATGCTAGCCGGATATTTGTGTTTTAGGGCACACGGACCACACTGCTCATGTAACTCAGCTTATGACAAGGGTGGGGACCGAAAGGTCAAATTGATCACCTACATATACACCTGGGTCCCATTCTTTTTTACCTGGATCCTGAACAGCACAGATATTTTGCAACTAGAATGAACCCATGCGTCTAAGTTAATATCGATTCGACCAGGAAAAAAAGCATGTGGTACCAGGGACCACTGTGTTTCGATACCGAATGGCCAGCTCCGACAAAATCAGCACAAAACCTGCACCACTCGATTCACAAATTCACAAGCATCTCTCATCTGCGACCGCGAGTGGCCTCTGGCTCGACGCCGTGTCAGGTCAGGGCACGGGCGGGCACCCCAGCGGCCGCACCATCAGCTCCAGCTGGCCGATCCCGTCCGACGGCACCGCGTTGAAGACCTTGGCCTCATGGCTGCCCGAGGCGGCCACCTCGCGCCCCTCGTCGGTCAACTCCCAGTGCTTGTCGGTCACCTGCTCCACCTCGATCAGCTGTCGAACACAGCGCCGCAGACAATGAAGCGACGGCAGCGACCGCCCGGGTCTTCCTGCCCGGAGCTGCATGGGATTGTGTGTGAAGAGCATAGGGACACTCTATGTGCATCAATATGAATACCCCAAAATTAGAACAGGTAGCCTGGGGTGGCTAGGTAGCTTTCAGACTAACATAGATGGCTGAGCTCTGAATTATAACAGTCTGCAACAGGTGCCTTGTCACTTAGTGGGATCTGGATTTAGCCATCCCAGACTATCCTATGCTTCAGAACTTTCTTGTAGCTCTTTTTCAATTATTTGATTTCCAGAGTGACAATGATTAACTGCATACTGCATATTACTCCAGCAGGACATCATGAATGAGGCTAAAAACAATGGCATAGAACTATGGTGGTGGATTGGAGTTTAGGGGCGCGTCGACATCAAGGGTCACTTTGTGCCCATAACTAAGGCTATAACACTATAACAGTTCTAAGATGTAAGGCACTATAACAGTCACTGCTAATGCATCAGTACCTAAGAATGCCAGGTCACAATGGATTTCAGTGATGGACACCAAGGGTTGATCAGACTAATGAACATTGCATGCCAGCAGATGCA
This sequence comes from Imbricaverruca yamaguchii, assembly GCA_034440575.1. Lineage (NCBI taxonomy): Eukaryota > Metazoa > Arthropoda > Thecostraca > Neoverrucidae > Imbricaverruca > Imbricaverruca yamaguchii. Next base: position 78,491 of record JAOTOL010000964.1, read on the forward strand.
GAGCAAAGCACAGTACACATTTTAATGTGAAAACGACCTCGAGTCATGATCATCCACACAAACTACCATGCATATTCCTTCCTGGACGAAATTACCAAGTGGGTTTTGTAAAATAAATCAATTCCACGCACTTGTCTGACTGAGGTGTGGACAGAGCTACGAACGTAGTAGCTTCATTAGCATACATTCATCCTACCTTTCCCATTCCTTGTAAACTTTTAATGATTCCAATAAGCTTCTGATGTTCTTCTCCCATGTTGCTTGACAGCTCTTGGGTGTTAAAAGATCCATGTTGGTCCAAGTATTTCAGAATGCTTTCATTTGTTGCCATTACTGGTTATACCTGGAACAAGGTATGGAATTCATACACATCAGATGCATGATTTATCAAATCCACTCAATTTAGCATCCACTGGGCCATAGCAGTCAGGGTTGCAAATACAGCCCTGTTCTGGGTTTGCCATTCAGAGCAATTGAGAGAATCAGAGAACTACTCTCCAATCCCCCACCTTAAAGTTTGACTGGTGCTTCTTGACAACACAATAACCTCATTCTTTGGGCAGCATAACTTGAATCTGACCATGACATCTGGCCACTTCTCATTGCAAAAGAAGAAGCAGGCACCACATGTTGCTGACATGTGGAGATGATCAGAGGGACACAAACCTGGGTAGCAGAAACAACACTCAGAACAACTGACTGGAAAGAAAAGAGGGCTGTGAATGAAAGAGGGCCAATAGGTTTGCAAATGAATGCATCTAGGGTCATTTTGTGCCCATTGTGATGACTGGTTGAACTTTTTTGGAGGTGACCTCACTTGACCTTGACTAACTCTTTGCCTCTAGATGATTTGACTTCAAAGTTTTCAAACAGCATGTCAAATTGATGTGGGAAAAGGCATGCCAAATTTGGGCACACTGCCACACACAAAAGAAGAACTTTTAATATCAAGTACCCCAAAATATCCTGACTAGGGATTTCTGGTACTTCTTGGTGAGCACTCCAGCACAAATATCTAATGATAAATATTGAATAAATATTGATGAATATTGAATCAACATCAAATAAATATTGAATAAATATTTAATACATATTGAATTAATTATTGACTATATTGACACAAATATAGCATCTTCTCACATGATGTCACACACTGCCATTTGTGCAATGTGCTGAGACATTTTTAGCATATAAATGGTGCTAAAAACCAACAAACAACACTGACACCAACAGGTCTGAATGTTGTCTAGTTGTATCGTTGTAGTCGACTGGTCAGCAATTTGGGACAGCTGAAACTGCTAGTTGTTTTCAGGTATAGACTTTCAGTGGTAGCATTTGACCAAACAATGTTGTTCATCCTTTTCCCTCCTGGAGTACAAGATATTTCATTTAGTCTAGTCACAATCATGGAGTACAACATGTTGGTTGGTTGGTTATTTGGGCTTTCGGGCGCATCGACTGCATTGGTCATACAGCGCCCATGGAGTACAACATGTATTGGTATGCATGACACTAACAAATTCCAGTTTTTCAGCACTGCAAGCCAACACAAAAAAAAATCAAACAAGAGTCATCATATTTCTGAACAACTTTCCAGTGGCTTGAACTAGTCACACCAAGGAGCAACATAGGTGCTCCACCACACTGGCATTGGCTTATGGATTTTGCTAACAGATTAAAACAAGTTCCAAGACTTTGCAATGATCAAGTCAGATGAAAACATAGAAGCAAACAAGATCATATTATAGCATGATCATATCACAGGTCAAATGTATCAACATAACATCAATACCAAATGTTACAGCATGCATTGGAGAAACAAAACACAGAATTTGATTATTATTCCATGAACACATCTGAATACCTGAACAAAACACAGCATGCACATTCAAATAACTGCATCACATCCATGATAATCATCTCTAAGATGAAGCCACCTGGCAATGCCACATGAGCAGGTAAATATGAGTATGTACAGATCCTGCCCCCTTCCCCTACCTAGGCATGCACCTAGGTACCTAGGGGAAGGAATGACGAGGCCAAGCAGTTAAGGCATTGGACTATGGGTACCGAAGGTCCTGGGTTTGACACTAGCACCACATGGGACATTTCCCAATCCTGCAGCCAACCTGTGAAAGTGTGGGTGGTGCATATTAGCCCTGAATGTGCATGAAGTGTGTCGTGAACCACCCAATAAACCAACAAACAAGGTACCTAGGGACGGAGAGGGGTCAGAACACTCAAAGCATCATGCAACAAATAGCCTTGCTGCTCCTTTTGTATGGCTGAACCAGTAATTGTTTACTGAACAAGCTATCCATATTCAAATAGCTCCTTTCAATGAAGATCATCTACCCACATGTAAAAAGCAACTATAAACCTAAATTTGCTGTATAGTGGTGTTCAATATTCTGAACATCAAAATGTTGTGCAGGGATAACTCACTGTAGCTGTTGCAATAGAAGCCATTAGTACCTACCTAGCCAAAATAAAATGGTGCAATTTCTGGTGCAGACAAAATATTAAGTCACTTTTTCATGGTTTCCTTGAGCCAACTGTTTTCTGAAGCCTAAAAATGATGCCTGTGAACTTTGCTACCTCCACACAAAAAATGGGTACAATGTAAAGGGCCTTGGGTAGGTCTATATGATCAGACCTTCATATTATGCAAGACAGGTCCATCATTTATGAATACCACCATCGTTTTGTTATTTATGTGCTGAACATGTGGGGAACATCCAAATGTAGGTGTTTGGGAACATGTTGTTGGTTGGTTATTGGCTTTACGACACATCGACCGTTGAGTCATGTAGCGTCGCCAATCTCTCACGCTGATTAGTCGCGGGCGAAGAGTAGACAGGCGAGACCCCCCTGTAGGCATGCACGATCATTTATTCCATAAATTATACTCACTTCCGAAGGTAAATGCAAGGCACCTATGTTGGAAAACTTATATCTACCTATGCCCAATGTATAGAAGGCCAGAAGGTGGAAGTTAAAAAAATCCAAGGTCCAAAAGCGCCAAACAACCGAAGCAGAACATCGGCGGCCGCACAGCCGACCTGTTTTCGACGTCGATGAACGGCGAATTGCATTTGCAACGTCGACGCCACGAGGCCTGGGACTCCCCCACACAAGCTGTCCACAAGTATACAAAATGTATCACAAGCGTCAATATCACCACCAAAAGCGCAAGTAAAATATTATCGTTGACTGTGCCCTCCATCCAGTGTGCTGTATTACTTTCACCGTTGATGTGCTTGCATGGCAGGGTGTGGCACTGGGGATAGACAGAGACATTTGTCTCTAGTTATCTTGAGGACATGTTCCCCTTGGAAGGTAGGCGCCCTTCTGAGAAGGCTTGGATGCACCCCTCTCATTTTTTTTCAGCCAAAGGTGTCCCTCTAAATGGAAAGTTGCTCCTGGACGGAAAGGTGCCCCTTCGGAAAAGCTCAAGTGCACCCCTTGAATCTTCATGTCAGATACGCTTCTCAGTTGGCAAAGACTTGGGTGTCCAGTGGCACTGGAACTTCCTCAAAATTTTTGGAAACGACGGGACAAGACGGGATAAACTCCATTTTAGTGTCGATACTTCTTGGCGTACGTACATGAAGACGAGCATAGTTCATATACACATGAATTAATTCATGTGTGGATCCAGAATCCTGGTTTTGAACTGGTAGAGGCGGATGGACAACTAATAAGTAACTCCGATTTCAAAGAAAAACCTCTTTAGACTTGAACCGAACTAATTAGAATTGGTTGTGGATTAGCGTATTCTGTAACAATCCCAACGGTTCGCCTGTTAAAAATATACATGTAAAGTGCTTTTAGATTGCAATAAAATGCCACTTCAGTGCTTAACATGCGCCCTGGAGGGTTTATGAAAATTGCACGCATTGGAGGGGGACAGATTGCGCCCCATAAGATCTCTGCTCCTATTAACACGCGCCCTGGAGGGGGGCGAAATCCGCCCACCCCTCCGGTTTGTCGTACATAACTCCAGATTGTACTGGCCAATATACGCCATTGTTTCTGTACCTGCTTAGAAGTGAACGGCATCTTGCTTAAAGTAAGGAAAACGAAAATCGACCGACTATTTTTCGAGTTAGAGGTCGGTAAAGTCAAAAAGTTTCTCAGCGCCAGACTACAATTTTCCGCGCTGATGCGCTTTCTGTATATTGGCGAAAAGGAAGTGTTCTTGGCACCACTAGCGACTTGTTTGATGTACATTGGTATGCTACATTGTTTCAAAGTCATGTCAGGTCACCGAGTTCAAGTCAGGTCAAGTTCATGACAGGCTAACACACGCCCTGGGGGGGGGAGGGCAAAATCCGCCCACCCCTCCGATTTTTCGTACACAACTCCATATTTTACCGGCCGATATAAGCCATTTTTTCCGTACCTGCTTAGAAATGAACGGCGCATTGTTTAAAGTAAGACAAATGAAAATTGGCTGAAAAGTTGTTAAGTTATGGGCCGTTAAATTTTTTTTTTAATCTCAGCGCCAATTTAATCGGCGGTACGTCTGTCAAGACAGCTTCATATTCGGATTCACATTCGGATTTACATTCGAACCCGGACCCCTACGATTTCGCTAAAACCTTGTACACATGTAGTACTAATAGTACTAATCACAGCGGTGCCAGTTACTTCCCATCACATTAAGAACTTTGACTTCCAGAGGGCAAATTATTTCAAGGTCGTTAACTCGGACCCCTACGATTTCGACGACAGATTGCACACATGTATCACTATGTGTGCTTATTACAGCGGCAGCATTTATATTCCATCACATTGAGAAGTTTGACCTCCAGAGGCAATCGAATTTAAACGTCATTCAACCGGACCCCTACGATTTTTACAAAAACTTGCACATTGAGAGAGCAAATAATGCTCATCACAGTGGTACCATTCATTTACCGTCACATTGAAAGCCTTGACCTCCAGTGGTCATCGAAGTTCGATATCGTCGAACCGGACCCCTGCGATTCTCATGAATCCTTGCATACATATAGTACTCGACTCGCTGAGTACAGCAGTGGCAGTCATTTCGCATCACATTGGAAACTTTGACCTCCAGAGGTCAAGGACGCTGGTTGTTCAGCAAGGACGTTGACCCCGGAACCCTACGATTTGGACCAAGATGTGGTATTGTATGCTCTTTAATGTAATGATTTCAATGGTGAAAACCGTTTTGCGTCACATTGAAAAATAACCCCTACAGAGCCAAATGTATATCCACCACATTTACCTTCGACCGTTGAGATTCAGATTCGTTAAACACCCGGACCCCTGCGATTCTCATGAATACTTGCATACATATAGTACTCGGTTCGCTGATTACAGTAGTGGCAATCATTTCGCATCACATTGAAAACTTTGACCTCCAGAGGTCAAGGACGCTGGTTGTTCAGGAAGGACGTTGACCCCGGACCCATACGATTTGGCCTAAAATGTGCTCTTGTATGCTCTTCAATGTGCTAATTTCAATGGTGAAAACCGTTTTGCGTCACATTGAAAAATAAGCCCTACAGAGCCAAATGTATATCCATCATATTTACATTCGACCGTTGAGATTCAGATTCGTTAAACACCCGGACCTCTGCGATTCTCATGAATCCTTGCATACATATAGTACTCGGTTCGCTGATTACAGTAGTGGCAGTCATTTCGCATCACATTGGAAACTTTGACCTCCAGAGGTCAAGGACGCTGGTTGTTCAGGAAGGACGTTGGCCCCGGACCCATACGATTTGGACCAAGATGTGCTATTGTATGCTCTTTAATGCGCTGATTTCAATGGTGAAAACCGTTTTGCGTCACATTAAAAGTAAGCCCTAAAGAGCCAAATGTATTTCCACCATATTTACATTGGATTCAGATTCGTTCAACACCCGGACCCCTGTGATTCTCATGAATCCTTGCATACATATAGAACTCGGTTCGCTGATTACAGTAGTGGCAGTCATTTCGCATCACATTGGAAACTTTGACCTCCAGAGGTCAAGGACGCTGGTTGTTTAGCAAGGACGTTGACCCCGGACCCATACGATTTGGCCTAAAATGTGCTCTGGTATGCTCTTCAATGCGCTAATTTCAATGGTGAAAACCGTTTTGCGTCACATTGAAAAGTAAGCCCTACAGAGCCAAATGTATTTCCACCATATTTACATTCGACCATTGGGATTCAGATTCGTTCAACACCCGGACCCCGGCGATTCTCATGAATCCTTGCATACACATAGTACTCGGTTCGCTGATTACAGTAGTGGCAGTCATTTCGCATCACATTGAAAACTTTGACCTCCAGAGGTCAAGGACGCTGGTTGTTCAGGAAGGACGTTGACTCCGTACGATACGATTTGGCCTAAAATGTGCTCTTGTATGCTCTTCAATGTGCTGATTTCAATGGTGAAAACCGTTTTGCGTCGCATTGAAAAATAAGCCCTACAGAGCCAAATGTATATCCACCATATTTACATTCGATCGCTGAGATTCAGATTCGTTAAACACCCGGACCCCTGCGATTTTCATGAATCCTTGCATAAATAGTGCCAGTCATTTCGTATCACATTGAAAACTTTGACCTCCAGAGGTCAAGGACGCTGGTTGTTCAGGAAGGACGTTGGCCCCGGACCCATACGATTTGGACCAAGATGTGCTATTGTAATCAGCGAGTCGAGTACTATACGTATGCAAGTATTCATGAGAATCGCAGGGGTCCGGGTGTTTAACGAATCTGAATCTCAACGGTCGAATGTAAATATGGTGGATATACATTTGGCTCTGTAGGGCTTATTTTTCAATGTGACGCAAAACGGTTTTCACCATTGAAATTAGCGCATTGAAGAGCATACAAGAGCACATTTTAGGACAAATCGTATGGGTCCGGGGTCAACGTCCTTCCTGAACAACCAGCGTCCTTGACCTCTGGAGGTCAAAGTTTTCAATGTGATGCGAAATGATTGCCACTACTGTAATCAGCGAACCGAGTACTATATGTATGCAAGTATTCATGAGAATCGCAGGGGTCCGGCTGTTGAACGAATCTGAATCTCAATGTAAATAAGGTGGAAATACATTTGGCTCTTTAGGGCTTACTTTTTAATGTGACGCAAAACGGTTTTCACCATTGAAATCAGCGCATTAAAGAGCATACAATAGCACATCTTGGTCCAAATCGTAGGGGTCCGGGGTCAACGTCCCTTGCTGAACAAACCAGCGTCCTTGACCTCTGGAGGTCAAAGTTTTCAATGTGATACGAAATGATTGCCACTACTGTAATCAAGCGAACCGAGTATATATTATGAAGATTCATGAGAATCCAGGGGTCCGGGTGTTTAACGAATCTGAATCTCAACGGTCGAAGGTAAATATGGTGGATATACATTTGGCTCTGTAGGGCTTATTTTTCAATGTGACGCAAAACGGTTTTCACCATTGAAATCAGTGCATTAAAGAGCACACAATAGCACATCTTGGTCCAAATCGTAGTAGGGTCCGGGGTCAACGTCCTTGCTGAACAACCAGCGTCCTTGACCTCTGGAGGTCAAAGTTTTCAATGTGGTGCGAAATGACTGCCACTGCTGTACTCAGCGAGTCGAGTACTATATGTATGCAAGGATTCATGAGAATCGCAGAGGTCCGGTTCGACGATATCGAACTTCGATGACCACTGGAGGTCAAGGCTTTCAATGTGACGGTAAATGAATGGTACCACTGTGATGAGCATTATTTGCTCTATCAATGTGCAAGTTTTTGCAAAAATCGTAGGGGTCCGGTTGAATGACCTTGAAATTCGATTGCCTCTGGATGTCAAACTTCTCAATGTGATGGAATATAAATGCTGCCGCTGTAATAAGCACACATAGTGATACATGTGTGCAATCTGTCGTCGAAATCGTGGGGGTCCGAGTTAACGACCTTGAAATAATTTGCCCTCTGGAAGTCAAAGTTCTTAATGTGATGGGAAGTAACTGGCACCGCTGTGATTAGTACTATTAGTACTACATGTGTACAAGGTTTTAGCGAAATCGTAGGGGTCCGGGTTCGAATGTAAATCCGAATGTGAATCCGAATATGAAGCTGTCTTGACAGACGTGCGGTGATGCGCTTCCCGTATATTGGCAAAAGGGAAATGTTCTTGACAACACTAGCGACTTGTTTGATGCATATTGTTATGCTATATAATTTAAGTCATGTTAGGTCGCCGAGGTCATCATGACAGGCTAATGGAACCAAACATCGTCAAATGGAATGTTGTCATAAATGGAAATGACTGCCATGCGATTGATGTCACTTTGCATGTTACTCCCTATACATCCTACAGTTTGTAATCGTGTGCCTAAGCGTTTCTATACTTTATTCATGTATTTCACTCCTTTATTTGCGAAGCCGATTGTGCTGAGCCGCCCAACGTAGCAGTCAGGTGGGCAGCCCGGTTCCGGTAACTGGAGCAGGTAATGACCTGATAAAGTACTCCTATATAGGTGACCTGAGGTCAAATGGCGGATCTGGCGTATGTATTGCATCATTAGTAATGTCCAAAGCATCGTTAATGTCAATTTTGGAGCATTTAAACACAATCCCAGCGATCCATACCAATGACAAGCCAAGCCACGCAAAACCAGAACATTTTGCTATTCTGACCTCATTTGACCTTGAAGATATTGACATAAGGTCACGAAATTGGCACAAAATAGAGTTAGCTATCGTGCCCATCCACCTTGCGAATTTCGATGCTCTAGCCTTAATAGCCTTAATGGGAGCCGAGATCTTAGGGCGGGCGGAATCCGCCCCCCCTCCAGTGCGCGTAATTTTCAGAGGCCCTCCAGGGCGCGTGCTAAAGCTAAAGCAACGAAATTGTCAAAGTGGATAAGTACGGTAGTGATCTCTATTATGTACAAAGTTCATGACCATAGGTCAATATACAATGTGGTCACATATGTAACAGTTTGCTTGTTTTGCGTCACTTGGCTCGTCATTGTTATGGATGGCTGTGATTTTGTTTAAATGCTCAAAATAGACACTCAATGATGCTTGTCTAAGGCTCCGATGCTTAGGGCTCCGTGGGTAGGCTCCGATCCACGACTCCGGGCTTCAGCTCCTGCATTCGTTACACAATCATGAGATCTGTCACGGCCGGTCGCAGCCAGACAGCGCACCGCACCGACCATCTCGCGCCATCGCGTCCTGAGTCCGACCTCCGCTTCTCCGCCAAGGCGACTGAGGTCACCACCGAATGGCCCCGGGCGCGCCACCGCAGAGGCGCACCCAGTGCAGCACCACGCACACAACACGTGGCGCCTGCTGCACCGCCGGCTGCACCCACACCGCTGCTGCTGCCCTTGTGCGAGCCTGGTCCTCGTGGCGCATACCGCCGGGCACGGGGGGAGGTAGGCGCGCCACATCCCCTTACATTTGGATGTTACTAATGATGTAATACAGATCCCATACAGGCATTTGACCTCAGTTCATCTATATAACAGCACTCTATTAGTTCAGTCACCTGTTCCAGTTACCGTAAACGGGTCACCCACCCGACCGCTCCGTCCGGTGGCTGGGCACAATCGGCTTCGCGAAGAAAGGGTGAAGTACATGAATGAGGTATGGAAACGCTTAGAAACGCACTCCTGATGATGGCCCCTGGCCGAAACGTTGAGTAATATAGCATGATCCCTAACGCTACTTTTGATGTTGAGTAAACCCAGCACCTCCTGGTATATTGAGGGTCGTACATTTCGTCTCACGCAATGTCTAAAACCCAGGAGCACCTAAGAGCCATTCTTCGTTGTATGAAACGCTCAGGTATGCAATAACACAAACCGTCGGTTTCAGGATGTGTAGGGAGCAACATGCAAAATGACATCAATTGCACGAGTCATTTTCATTTGTCACACAATTTTAGTTGACCAACTTTGGTTACATTAACCTGTCATGAACTTGGCCTGGCTTGACCTCGGTGACCTAAAATGATCTTGAAACTACATAGCATAGCAACATACCTCAAACAATTCACTAGTGTTACTAAGAACACTTCCCTCTTGCCGATATACGGGAAGTGCATCAGCGCCGCTTTTTGTGGCCTGGTGCTACGAAATGTTTTGACTTTAACGGCCTCTACCCCGAAAAGAGTTGGTTCTGTTTCCGTTAGTGCTGCTTTAAACGACGCGCATTTATGTGGGATAATAACCAATATGGACCGGTAGAATCTGGAGTTATTTACGAAAAACCGAGAGGGTGGGGGTGGGCGGATTCACCCCATTCAGTGCGCGTGCTAAATTACAGCAGGAATTAGCTTCTTGATGGGAAGACATGACCCAAATTCTCCTTCCCCACCCCTTGGATCGCCGGTAAGTAGACATCACACAAAAGCGACCCCAGACCAACTTTTGTGGGCGGTGCTGAACTTTGTTTTCGCTTGCGTTCAAGGATATCCGTCGTGCAATCAGAAGCTTGTGTCGGCAGGTGTTGCCAAGATGCTGCCAATTATCGCACATTCTACTAGGAAAGAACAAAATCTGCCAGGATAGGACTGCATGCTCACAGAATGTTCCAAATTTTAGCATATGACGTCACAACATTTCCTATCTTAGATCTAGAATATACTAAACTTGATTGTACCTTTTGTTTAATATATTCCGATTAGAACGTCCCTGACCGAGGCTCAGTAGGGAGGAGACTTAATTGATTCCAGGGAGTTGGGAATGGCTAGGTAGGTATGTGTGGCGCGCATGTTTGATAGGTAGTTAGGTAGATACGTAGCTTCAAGGATTTGTGGAATGCCGTGAAAACCTTCGGATGCAATAACCCCCATAGGGTATTTGCTTGTCTATGTTGATGCTAAACCTTTGTTGCCAATACTAGCAGACCTGGCTAGCTGGAATTGACTGCTCAGTATATCCATTCCCAGTAGGCGTGGTTGCTTCCGTACCAGCTGCATGATTGTCCTGGAACCAGCAGGTCTGGTTGTACTAGTGCTGGCAGGTCTGGTTGGGTGGTAGGTTGGGGTATTCTCTGGGTATTGCCCCCCCCCACACATATATGATAATATCATATATTATATATGATAGTATATCAATATATAGATACACTTCATGTGCTAGACATGGTTGCTATATAAAGAAACAAAACATTTGTGACATCATATGCATACTCACTCCACTGCAGTGTAAAATAATTGGCCATGTGACCAGGAAATTCACAGTTAATGGAATTGTGCTATTTCATCCTTGTCTTAGGTTTTTACGAGTTTGCCACATGATGTATGGGCAGTCATCATGCACACAACTGCTAAATACTGTAAAATGCATCTGACTGAAGTGAAAGTCATTTAGCTTCTTTAATCCTTAAGTGGTGATCCTTTATTTTCTTCTTCTGGGCGCTAAATGACCAACCATGGTCGATGCACCCTAAAACCACAATCACACACACACACTTTATTTTCTTCCAATCTTTCACTATTCCCAAGCAACTTCTTTCTTCATCCACACAGTTAATGGTGAATAAATTTTAGGACACTGCTCCACTGCTCTGAATAATACCCATTGGGTACAACAAACATGATCTTAACATGTAGTGTGTGTTTTGATATGCTGTGCAGTCTGTGTTTCTGGTTCTGTAAGAGGATGTCTGGATGTTAAGTGTTGGTCTGTGATTTCTAATTGCCAGGGAGTCACCTATTTTTAGCTCCACAGTGTATTTACATGAGATTAAAATTGATATCCTGAAAGAAGCTGAGCTTATGGCATCTCCATTTGACTGTGGCAAGTGTGGTCTCCCAATGGTGTGTTTGGTGTCCTATTTTTGGCATCTCTTAAGTGTTCGTGGAAGTGCTCCCTGATCAAACCTAGCCCCCTCCCTGGGTTAGGTTTGTTAGGTTGGTGTCAAGTTAGGTTATATTAGGTTTTTATCCCCTTAAAAATGCTCCTGATGATGCTGTGTGATCATTCATTGCACCCAGCTAGAGGTGTGTCTGTACATCTGAGTGATGTCACCATCAGCTGACTGTGACCTGGATGCATTGTTGATATAAGGAAGTGTGATGGGTAATACTTGAGGATTACCATAGGTTGGTTGGCTATTTGGGCTTAGGAGCATTGGCACTCAAGTGATAAATTATTCATGTAATATGGTGGAATGTACCACTTTTTGAATACTTGATCACCATCCTTCTCCAAAGTATATAGACATCCTGCTCCTTGATACATGTTTATGATCAAGGAGCAGGATGTCTCTAGGGCACTGGCAGCTAACACCAGGATAGGAAAGCTCTGCCAGGAGCTAGGTTCTACATTTGTAGACGAGTGGAGCAGGTTTTATGCATCGTGGGACCTCTATCAGAGGGATGGCCTGCATTTTTCTGAGAAGGGGGTCCATGTGTTAGGCAAAGTATATGAGCATGTCCTTCAGGGAAACTAGGAAATGGGGTGGGAGGGATGAAATTGCATTGCCAACTCAGGAATATTCCAATAGTGTCAGCCAAGGTAATAGAACCTCAAAGTCTGCAAATAGGGACAGCAGCAACTCAAGGGGACAGAGTTATAGTTCATCTAGTGATAAAAGAACTCCTCAATATGAAAAAGCCAAAGGTGGTTATGGAGCATTTGTTAAGTGTATGATGTTTAATGCTCAGAGTATCCATTCCAAATTTGATGAGTTCAAGTGTTATGTTGCTGAGGAGGAACCAGATTTTGTTTGCATTACGGAGGCATGGGTCAGTGAAGGATATTTTGGAGATAACTTACAGGACTATGAGATCCAGGGATACAATATGTTTTCGTGCAATAGGGGTCCAGCAATGAAAGGGGGTGGTGTAATGCTCTATGTGAATAGCTTATTCAGTTCTCAAAAAGTAGCAGGTGGGGATAAAAATGTGTCTGTGGAGTCCATTAGGCAGCAGGACCTGATGATATTTATGCTAGGGTGTTGTGGGAAACTGAAAAGGAACTGGCATTTCCACTTAGTATAATATTTTGTAGATCAGTTTCACATAATGAAATTCCAACCGATTGGAAAAGGGCAAATGTAGTTCCTATTTTCAAGAAAGGAGAAAGAGGGAAAGTTGAAAACTATAGGCCAATAAGTCTCACATCCCTAGTCTGCAAGGTACTCGAATCAATTATCAAGGATAGAATAGTTAGTTATCTGGAAGGTAGCAGATTGATTCAAGATACTCAACATGGATTTAGAAAAGGACGATCGTGTCTCACAAACCTCTTGGACTTTTTGAACTTCGCCACAGAACAATTTGATCAGGGAAATCAGGTTGATGTAGCATATCTTGACTTTAGTAAGGCCTTTGACAAGGTACCCCATAAACGGTTAATGATACAGCTTCAGTCCCATGGTATTGCAGGTAGCATCTTAAAATGGATAGAGTTGTGGCTTTCAGATAGACAGCAAAGAGTGATGCTAAATGGTACAAAGTCATCATGGCAAAATGTTCTTAGTGGAGTCCCCCAGGGGTCAGTACTAGGGCCATTACTGTTCATTATATTTGTAAATAACATTGAAAGCGGCCTAAGCAGTAAAGTTTTGAAATTTGCAGATGATTTGAAGGTCTTTAGGGCAATAACAGGTCAGGATGAGCATATCTCGCTGCAAAAAGACTTAGACAAACTTGTGAAGTGGTCCGAAGAATGGCAAATGAAATTTAACTTTGATAAGTGCAAAATCATGCATGTAGGTAAGCAGCATATGAAGGCTCCATACTTGATGGGTGGCCAAGTGCTATCAGTGACTCAACAGGAGAAGGATTTAGGTGTTATTCTAAACACAAAATTGGGGGCATCAGAACAGACCAAGGAAGCCAGGAAGAAGGCACTGAGAATGCTCGGGGCAATAAATAGGAATGTATCATACAGAAGTGAGGAAGTGATCAGGAAGCTTTACTGTGCATACATCAGGCCACATTTGGAATACTGCATTCAAGCTTGGTCTCCTAGCTATGAAAAAGATTGTTGGCTTTTAGAGAGAGTACAAAAGAGGGCTACAAAAATGGTTAATGGCATAAGCAACCTGGCATATGAGAGGTTGCTTATGCCATTAACCATTGAAAGATTGAAGAAATTGAATATGTTTTCACTTAGATATAGAAGGCTGAGAGGAGATCTCATCGAGGTCTTTAAATTTGTCAATGGTCTGGAGAGGGGATACCTTGGGGAAATGTTTGAATTTAACAGAAATGATGCAATTAGAGGTCATAAATTCAAAATTAAAATTAACCACAGCAGAACAAGGTTAAGGCAAACTTTCTTCACCAACAGGGTAGTGGAACACTGGAACCAGCTGCCAGAAAACATCATCAGTAGCAGCACATTGAACATCTTTAAAAACAGCATAGACAATCATTATAAGAATAGAGGGCTTGCTTTTCAGTATTACAGGGAGGGCTGATTGGCATATTTGATGGGCAACTGGTTCAGTGTACAGAGTGCAACCAAGAAGGGCCCTTGTGGCTCAGAGTTGCACTAATCTTTTATGTCTTTATGTCTTTATGAAGTCTTTGTTTCCTTTGTAACAGTATCTCACTTTAAGTGTTATGTCCATGTTCTTGATAAGTGATATACATGGACATTTCACAATGCAATCTCAGGTAAAAGGGTTATCTATAATGTTACCTATGATGTGCAATGCCAACTTATAGCATATAATTAATCTTCCTCTTCAGAATGTACTTCCAAAATCATGAATATCAAAACAAATGATAAAGGTAGTCATAAATAGGTGCCTACACCATTGGCTGAAACTTTTGGTCTGAAGGACATCAAAATACTTTTAAATAATGGTAATTATGTGGAAAATGTTGACACATGCTCAACATCCTACATCCATTCAGCATCCATTCAACATCCTACCCTGCCTGTTTCAACATCTCATACCCAGCAAAAAAGAACATTATTTTATCCTTGTGGGCACTGCATGAGCAATGCAGTTGATGCACCCTGAAGCCCACACAACATCTAACTGGGCTTCGGGGTGTATCAATTGTGACATGACTACAGTGCTAGACTGGCACTGTAGTCATACAGTGCCCAATCTGGTTGAGTGGGTGCAGGCAGGTCTGGTTGTACTAGTACTGGTGGATCTGGTTGTAATGGTACTACTGTACTGGTGGGTCTGGTTGTAATAGTACTACTGTACTGGTGGGTGTGGATGTAATAGTACTACTGCACTGGTGGGTCTGGTTGTAATAGTACTACTGCACTGGTGGGTCTGGTTGTAATAGTACTACTGTACTGGTGGGTGTGGATGTAATTGTACTGCTGTACTGGTTGGTCTAGTTCTACTGGTGCCAACAGGCTTAATTGTGCCAGTTCTGGTGTGTCTGGTGCAGGCAGACCAGGTTGCATTGGTACTGGTGGGTCTGATTGTGCTTGTAGTTGCAGACCTGCTTGACCTGGTACTAATTAGTACATTTGTTGCTTTTCCAGTCATTTTATGGTGTGTAATATTATACATGTGTGGTTCTGACATGGTAGTTGTGCCATGTGTAGCTTTACCTTGAATTATGTAAGCAGTAAGATGTCACACATGCAGTTTTGCTATGTCATTGGTCTCAAACATGTCTCTATATTGTCATAATTTTTTAGCCAATGTTCTCAATTGAAAAACAATGTTTGTGGGTTGTAAAATACAGCCAATCAAATTTCTAACACAACTCCCAAAATGACTCACCAAGTTCAGCTTAAAATACCTGTTGAACACATGCTGCTTTTACTTTCATATGACTTTCTGTGACAATAGTGATATACTTTCAGTGACAATTCCATTTTGTTTTCCATTTGTTTTTATTTTTATTTCCATGTGTTTGTATTTATTCCATTTTCCATTCCAAGTTCCATCAGCAAAATGCATCCTCCATTTAACCAGTTTCCTATTTAAAATGTGTAGTCAACAGTGTTAAAATATTGGTTTTTCATTAGGTGTGAGATATCGAAATGAGCATAGAAGGATGTCAAAATTTGACATGTAATTAGTGCAATTTAAAATGTTTTTTATGTCTTTCAGGCTACAATTTGAGTTCATGATGTAGGTGATTATGACTGGACCTTTATCATTTGTTTTAAGATTCATAATTTAAGAAAAGATGCATTCAGGATAAGGAGAATAATAACTATGATGAACTGGTTGATTAGTTATTTGGGCTTAGGGGCGCATCGACTGCTTCAGTCATGCAGTGCCCATATGATGAACTGGTATTGTATCCCATATCACATAGGTCATCCCTTTACCCAAAATTGCATTGCAAAATGTTCGTGTAGCACCATTCCATATTGAGGGCATACACATGCCATTTATAAACGAGATACTGTTACAAAGGAGACATAAATACTTCATATCAATGAGCAGGATGCTGAAACGTCTTGGAGAAGGATGTCGATTGAGTGTTCAGAAAGTGGAATAATTTATAACTGAGCAAATTTGATATGCCTGCATATTCTATTCAATGCAGGGCTTCATTACTTGTTGAATAAGGACTTCAGGAGTGCTGGATGATACCTAGTTTCAGGATACTGGGTAGACTATCTGAAACATAAGAGGCTCTGTGATATGGTTTCAGGAGATTTCCTGATCACAGGTCATTGGTGCACCCCCAACTATGGCATATTTGAATTTTTGAAGGGGATCAGGATTTCTTCAGTTGAGTTCATGTTGGCTTCATAATCAGCAGCTAGTAAGCAAGGATGTCACAAAAGCCATAGACAGGGAGGTCGATTGAACTTTCATTAGGTGGCATTTTCCACCCATTTTCTTGAAAAATTTCACACTGGTAGTCAAGCATAGCAAAATGTGTCTGCTGCTAAGTGTGTGTGGGGATAATGGTGACACTGTGTACTGACCTGTGTGCCTCACTTCATTCCTGGTTTCTGGAAGTGGTGGTAATGCTTGGTGAATCATGTTTTTCTTATCGAGTCCAGCTTTTCTCTATTCATTTGGCTGAGCATGTTAATGCCCATTTGATTATTTGTTTATTGGGTTGTTCATTACGCACTTCATACACATTCATGGTTGAACCCAGGGCCTTTGGTACCCATAGCCAGATACCTTAACCACTCTGCCATCCCCACCCTGCTGGCGCTGCATGACCACTGCAGCTGATGCGCCCTTAAGCCCCACCCTGCTGGTATGATTAAGATGGTGTAGCTTGGCATGAGCTGAATATTGTATGTATATCCTGTTCATGCAATGATATTTTATGTTTGTTTCAGAACTGTGTGCATGTTGCAGATCATGGGCGACAGAAGAGAAAATATGAGGTTGGCTGAGGTGAAAATTTTGGAACACCCAACATTAAAGGTAAGCAAATAGTGACAACACCTAGGCAGTGGTGTTTCCAGGCCTAGTGTATCCAAAATGTTGAGTATACATAGATTTACATTTTTTTTGCATGGATAATGCATGTGGATAAAATTGATCATCAATATCTAGATGAAAATGGTCACAAATGACAAATGATTCAAACCACAGCTCTGGAATGTGATCTGGATCTAGGGATTACTCCTCCCCATCCCCCCCGAAAAAAAAACAGCTTGTATGTGAAAGTGATGGTGTGTATTTACCATAATGAACTGGAATAGTCTAGCTAAAAAGAGCATGTGAATTGCAATAAATGTATCCTCAACATCTGCACCATTCACATGTTTGTGAGCCTTTCCTCATTCTTGGAAGTGACATGGTTTCCTCTGGCCTTAGCCTTCACTGTGGCACCAGTCCTCAGCTACATGTCCAGCCTTCATTGGGGCATGAGTCCTCTGCTGCACGTGCAGACTTCACTGGGGCACCAGTCCTCATCTACATGTGCAGCCTTTACTGGGCACCAGTCCTCTGTTGCGCCTGTAGCCTGCGTGGGATATCAGTCCTTTGCACTGTGGTGCACAAAGCAAGATGATGCAAAGAGGGTGTTCTGACAGAGGCGGAGGGCGAGGACAGAGCAGGTGTGTCCCCGGAGATCAATGGAGTGGTAGAGGGTGGCGTCCTGGTACTGGGGCATTCCACAACAGGTAGAGCTCCTGGAGGGGGAAGGGAAGCTATGAGATTGTCACATAGACATGCAGATGGTACAGGCAGAGGACAAGGAAACAGATGGATGAAAAGGCATGGTCATAGTCCCCTGACCTGCTCTGCAGCCACATCCCATGCCACGCCATTGTGGGGGTCAGCTTGCCTGCCCATGTTACCTCAACAACTATGAGGCTGAACATTCAAAGCTATCATCAGCCAATTCTACACTGGCATCCACAAATATATTTGGAATTTTGTCGCCAGAGGGTAATTATCTTTAATCAGGTAGTGCAGTAGTGGGGAATTTAATGTGAAAAGTGGAACATGATATTTCAGTGCATATAGTTTCGTGAGCAAGATCTAGGATGCTAAAGAATCAATAGGGAGGGGGCAATACACATTTTATTTTAGTGTGCCTTTTCATAATCCTGTATGTGTTCAGTCTAATTGAGGTTTTGAGTATTGGGACGGGGGATACAGGAGTGGAAACTGAGTGGAAACTGACAGGAGTGGAAGCTGGTGGTATGGAGGGAGGCAGGTGTAGGAGTGGAAAATAACTCGGCGTGGTACGATTTTTACCGAAATCTGGATATTTTTTGGTGCTACTTCCCAGCCTTGTCAGCTAGTAGGCCACTGAAGCCATTGCATTTTGGTACACCACTGTAGGACAAGTGCATGCACATTTTGGATCCAGTATCAGTGTGGTGCTAGCTTGACTAGATCGTTGTAGCTCCATCTCAATGATCTGAACCTTACTCAACTGATTACTGAAAACACACACTTTCGTTCCTGCCTCCTTCCCTGGTCTTGCCATTTCTGGCGTTACTCTTACTCGCACATTCAGGCTCGTGTGCTTTCTCAATTTTTAGCCGGCCACCATCCAAGCTGTGGTCAACCCTGACCCCCAACTCCGTCATCCCCTGTGAATTATCGAATCGTGGTCCTGGCACAGAGCCCACTGGAACGCCTTCTGACATTTGGCATGCAGCTCGGGAAAGATTGTATGCTACTTCCGATGTCAATGTCAAACTTCAGTTTTGATGAACATTTAAAGAAATATTGCCAATGCCCACCGTTGGGTTGTCTGTAGGCGCCTGCGTCGCCTGGTCCGCCCCAGGCTGGGCGATGCCTCGCTCCACGCAGTAATGGCGGAGCGTCAAGCCGCGCGGCCACTGGCGTGGCACGCGCTTAGCTGCTGATTGCGATGTGTATCACACAGCGGCTCCTCCCTCACAGGGCCGCTGTCGACCACGCAGCGGCTCCTCCTTCATGGGCCGCTGACGGTCACACGGCGGCTCCTCACTCACAGGCCCGCTGTCGGCCACACAGTGGCTCCTCCCTCACAGGCCGCTGTCGGCCACACGGCGGCTCCTCCCTCACAGCCCCGCTGTCGACCCACAGTGGCTCCTCCCTCACAGGCCCGCTGTCGGCCACACAGTGGCTCCTCCCTCACAGCCCCGCTGTCCACCACGCAGCGGCTCCTCCCCCACAGGCCCGCTGTCGGCCACACAGTGGCTCCTCCCTCAGGCCGCCGTCGGCCACACAGTGGCTCCTCCCTCAGGCCGCTGTCGGCCACACAGTGGCTCCTCCCTCACAAGCCCGCTGTCGGCCACACAGTGGCTCCTTCCTCACAAGCATGGGCGCAAAGTGACCCTTGATGTCGACGCGCCCCTAAACTCCAATCCACCACCACCACCCTCACAGGCCGCTGTCGGCCACGCAGCGGCTCCTCCCTCACAGGGCCGTTGTCACCTGGGGCGGACTGCCGTGGTGTATGTCGGCCTCCACCTGGAGCTGCCGCGGTGTATGACGGCCTCCACCTGGGGCTGCCGCGGTGTATGACGGCCTCCACCTGGGGCGGGCTGCCGTGGTGTGTGCCGGCCTCCACCTGGGTGGGCTGCCGCGGTGTATGTCGGCCTCCACCTGGGGCGGGCTGCGGCTGTGTATGCAGGCCCCCACCTGAGGCGGGCTGCCGCGGTGTATGACGGCCTCCACCTGGAGCTCCCGCGGTGTATGACGGCCTCCACCTGGGGCGGGCTGCCGCGGTGTATGACGGCCTCCACCTGGGGCGGGCTGCCGCGGTGTATGTCGGCCTCCACCTGGAGCTGCCGCGGTGTATGTCGGCCTCCACCTGGAGCTGCCGCGGTGTATGACGGCCTCCACCTGGAGCTGCCGCGGTGTATGCCGGCATCCACCTGAGGCGGGCTGCCGCGGTGTATGACGGCCTCCACCTGGGGCGGGCTGCCGCGGTGTATGACGGCCTCCACCTGGGGCGGGCTGCCGCGGTGTATGACGGCCTCCACCTGGGGCGGGCTGCCGCGGTGTATGACGGCCTCCACCTGGGGCGGGCTGCCGCGGTGTATGCCGGCATCCACCTGAGGCGGGCTGCTGCGGTGTATGCGGCCTCCACCTGGGGCGGGCTGCCGCGGTGTATGACGGCCTCCACCTGGGGCGGGCTGCCGCGGTGTATGCCGGCCTCCACCTGGGGCGGGCTGCCGCGGTGTATGCCGGCCTCCACCTGGGGCGGGCTGCCGCGGTGTATGCCGGCATCCACCTGAGGCGGGCTGCTGCGGTGTATGACGGCCTCCACCTGGGGCGGGCTGCCGCGGTGTATGCCGGCCTCCACCTGGGGCGGGCTGCCGCGGTGTATGCCGGCCTCCACCTGGGGCGGGCTGCCGCGGTGTATGCCGGCCTCCACCTGGGGCGGGCTGCCGCGGTGTATGCCGGCCTCCACCTGGGCGGGCTGCTTATGCGGCTGCGCGGTGTATGACGGCCTCCACCTGGGGCGGGCTGCCGCGGTGTATGACGGCCTCCACCTGGGGCGGGCTGCCGCGGTGTATGACGGCCTCCACCTGACGACTGCAGTTGCAGTGCAGTACGGCGTCTCCGTGCCGTTCCAGCACGAGCCAGGGATGGGCGAATGGTTGCCGAATGCGGTCGGTGGGCGGGAGTGGAGGTCTTTAGGCGAGAGTTGTGGCTATGCATATGTATTGTTGTCTTTGCTGAGTTCTGAACTGGACTGAACTCATTTACTTTATTGTTGTCTTCTGGTGAATGTGTCACAAGAAGTGTTTTGCGATGTCGACGTGGAAATGTGTAATATATTATGTAAGATATGTGGAATGTGTGATCATTCCACAGTGTTCCAACATGCCTTAAGACGTTTCGGAAATGAAACTCAGCTCACTGTTTTCAATTCGTTCTGATGGATAAAAAGCTCAGGACGATACAATTAAGTCACACAGGCAATTGTTTTCGTATAATTAAATGATGACCCTTTAAGCAGTCGCAAATATCGAGAAGATTCGAAAGGTGGCCGCTGGCCATCCTGTCTCCTCCGTTGTACCTGTTGATCACTGAACGCATCGTCGCAGGTGCCCTACGAGCTGTTGAACAAGAAGTTCCGCAGCTCGCAGAAGACGCTGGACCGCGAGCTGTCGCACTTCTGCTGTGCCGCCAACGACCTGGAGACCAGTCTGCACCGCTCGTCGGTCACCGTCGACGACGTCACCCGCATGCTGGGCACCGTCACCGACCGGCTGCGCGCGCTCAAGCGAAAGGTACGTGCTGGCCGCGTCGGTGGCCGGTCGGATGCGCCCGAGTTGGGGGCGGAGCCGTGTTGAGTCGACGCCGGCGATTGGTGGACAATGCCAGGCTGCGATGCGGCGGGGCGTGCGCGGCGTAACGGCAGTTTCAGACAGGAGCGTGTACGATTAGTTGTTTGTTTGGGACTTTAAGTTTTATGGCGCCTCGACCGGATTTGATCATTTAACGCCCAGAGCTAATGGTGTGCTAAGACTATATTTGGACCCTCTGAAGTTCTAAGGGTGCATGGTTGCATACGCCTAAGTCACACACTTAAGCATGCATCCATGATAGATGCTGTGTTATGCCACACTGGTACAGATACTACAGATGCCAGCAAAACTTACGCCAGCGATAAAATGAAATAATTTACCCAACTGGATAAGACGCGAATCGTCACCTGAAATATCAGTAAGCTTTAGCGAGTCTGCTCGTCGTCCAAGATGCCATCTCCGCTGCACTCAGTTTGTTTGTTTGTTGGTTGGTTCACGACACACTTTATGCACATTCACGGCTAATGGCGCCGCCCACACTGTTTCGCCGGTGGGCCGCGGGATTGTCCGCCAGTGTCCTAAAATTACTTCACCATTAACTGTGTGGATGAAGAAGGAAGTTGCTTCAGGATAGTGAAAGATTGGAAGAAAATAAAGGATCGCCACTTAAGGATTAAAAAAGCGGAATGACTTTCACTTCAGTCAGATGCATTTTACAGTATTTCACAGTCGTGTGCATGATGACTGCCCATACATCATGTGGCAAACATGTAAAAACCTAAGACAAGGATGAAATAGCACAATTCCATTAACTGTGAATTTCCAGGTCACATCGTCAATTATTTTACACTGTTGTCCGCTGCACTCAGAAGTATGAACATGACAACAGAGCATGGCGCACTGGCCGAGGCACTCCAAAACAGTCACAGATCGGCCTTTGGGAAAGCCGTTGGTGGTGTACTGTTCAGCCGTCCCATCTCTTCGTTTGTATTGCCAAAACTGGCATAACAATTTGGGCCAGCATTTTAGGTGGCTTGCTTGGGTGGGTTGTACTATTGAGTCATTGATGTCTGTGTAATGTTGGTGATTAATGTTGCTAAAAAGAAATCCGAAGTTGAAGTGCGGCTGAATCCCTCCCTCACGTGGGCCGACTACGTCTTCGAACAAAATGTGAGTCAAAGAGGTTCAATATTCTCCGCAGACCGTGGCTGACTGCACATTTCACTCACTCAGTCGGTAAACTGAGTGCGCGTGTTCCTTCCGAGCCCCGTGACTAACTACACCCGCCATCCTCCAGTCGGAGGAGTCGATCTCTGACGAGCTGGAGACGGCGGACCTGTGCAAGCGCCGGCTGAAGCACCTGCTGGAGTACAGCACCGACAGCCCGGGCGTCGTCTCCCAGTGGAAGCGCAAGCGACTCGACCGCCTGCTGGTGGACCACTTCGTGCGCTGCGGCTTCTACGAGTTGGCCATCAGCCTGGCCCGCCAGTCGCGCATCGAGCAGCTCACCAACATCGACATCTTCCTCGTCGCCAAGGAGGTACGGCGGCGCGCGAGTGCTGTGGGCCCGCGGTGGTGTCGATATTGAGACGGTCTGGCAGAGCTTTGCCTCGCCACTATACCACGTCGCTTCATGTCGACCATCACGTCACACCGCTCGCACCGTGACCGGTGTGATGCGATGTGAAGTAATGTGTGTGATGTGATGTGATGCGACGCTGACGTATCGTGATGTGACCGGGTTGTTGTGGCCGGTAGCAGGTGTGTTGTGAGTCACAACCAGCCATTGGTCGCAACCTTGCGACGAGTGGCTGGCGTGTTGCGACCGGTAACTGATGTGTTGTGATTGGTGGCTGCAGTGTTGTAATCAGTGACCGATGCACTGTGGCCAGTCCCTGGTGTGTTTTGACTGATGGCCTATGTGTTCTGACCAGTAACCATTATGTTACGATGTGGCCCGTATGGTATGACTGCTGGTCAGTGACCTTGTGACCGGTGTGACGTGACGTGACGACGCGGCGCCCGTCAGGTGGAGGACAGGCTGCGGCTTCGTGACACGACCGCGGCGCTCGCGTGGTGCCACGACAACAAGTCCAAACTGCGCAAGAGCCACTCCAAGCTGGAGCTGACGCTGCGCCAGCAGGAGTTTGTCGAGCTGATCAAGGCGGACAGACGCATGGAGGCCGTGCTGTGAGTTGGCCGCCCGGTGAACGCCGTGATGACGTATGCCCGGCCGCCGATCACAGCCGTTTTGCCCTCGCCAATGATCTATGGCGTGTGGGCGCTGTATGACCTACGCAGTCGCTGCGCCCCTAAATGACAGTGACTAGCCAACGATCTATGGCGTGACCTCGGATTGCTAGAAAGTGCACCGCCTCGCCCACCCCTCTGAACAAAAGCTCGTGTTTTGTTTTCGCTGCAGACGTATGTTTCGATGCTAATTTTCAGACTGTCGGCGGCAAGGTGATGATTGGTTTAGTAAGATGGCAAATGTAAATCATCAATCACGTTATTAGTCTACTCCGTCCCTGTAAAGTACTGGCTACACCTCTGTTTGGGGCACAGCTTGCTCCCCCGCAGTGGGGTCAGCCTCGTTACTCGGCCGGCTGGTCACGAAATTGGCGCTCCCTCGGGGTAACACAGCCGACCCGATAAGGGGTGTGGAAACGCGGAGGTGTTCCCTGGGACTCGCGTAGTCCCCACCGCCTATCCCTCTCTCCCTTCCCAGTATCCACCCTGTGTCTATGTCCCTTTGTGTGTCTTCCATCCAACCCTGCAACACGAGCCCCTCCCCTGCCACGAGGAGGTAGGTCAGCTTCCCCTGGTCTACCCGTCCGCTCAGTTTTATCGGGGTAGCCGCGCCCCCTCGGCCCGTCCCCCGGGGTTGGCGGAATCCTGGAGGTTGAGGTCCCCCGTCGCACGGTGCTAGTTGTGACCGGGGACCAACAACACCTCTTTGGTCCTGACATCCTGGAGGGGCGGGCGGGCCCGTGGGGCCCTCGACATATAGTTTTCTTGCCCCAACTTCATGGTTGATCGAAGACATCACTTCGGCTCCAATTTCCACGAATTGTCATTCTCTGATCTTTTAGGTAAAAATTCTGAGATCATCCAGACAGTATCGATACACCTTAACGGCCCAGTTCGACGTAATCTATCCCTTCCAAAAATAGACACATGCCGCCAATTATAGAGTGCCAAAAACAGATATGGGCGCTACATAACCAGTAGCCGTTGATGCGCCTCAAAGCCCAAATAATCAATCAATCAGGCACAGATTGCTCATGCATACATTCGGACTTCTTAATGGGCAGCTAGTTGTTTGTGTACACTCATAATCTCAAAGGAGTATGCTTTGCGAGTGAATACAAATATTGACAGCTAAGTTGTCTTGATCTGGCCCAATTGGATGTGAACTCGAATGGAGACGTG
The DNA here is from genome assembly GCA_034440575.1 of Imbricaverruca yamaguchii. NCBI lineage: Eukaryota > Metazoa > Arthropoda > Thecostraca > Neoverrucidae > Imbricaverruca > Imbricaverruca yamaguchii. Next base: position 103,510 of record JAOTOL010000964.1, read on the forward strand.
TAGGTGGCATGAACCCAATACCTATTTATTTATTTTAATTGTATGTATACGTTTTAAAGGAAATTTTGGATATTTTTATCCGCAAATAAAAAAATTGCTTTGCCTACTCAAGTTGTTTTGGTGCTGAAAATTTGCTTGTACAGTAGGAAACTGAATCGGCATCGAATTGATTTAATCCACTAAGAACATAAAAGTTTTCAAAATGTGATGTATACCCCAGATAATTTATTTTCTTCGCCAGTCTTGTTCAGTATTTTAAGCCAAGCAATGCATCCCCATGGCTATCTTATTACTCGCCTCTCCAGATGTCTGCCTTTTGTACGCAATGTAACGTGGTAGTAAGGTTGCTAGGGATGCAATGTGGCCCGGTTTGGAATATGCACCCTATCCCTCAATCAATGGGTCAGATTTGTGTACTGTCATGTAATTATTTAGCACTGAAATTATGTTTCCTTTTACACGATGCACATTTTAGCTGTAATGTAAGTTTTGCTGTCTGAAATATTGAAGGTACTGCAAGCGCGAAAATGTCTGGAAAATAGTATGTGTAGTTACTATTGCATTCCCGTGGTATTTCCGCGAATGATCAACCCTGGTCGATGCGCCCTAAAGCCCAAATAACTAACTAACCCGTGGTATTTCCACGTCCATCGCAAAGCTAATGCTGATTGCCAAAACAACACTCCAGTGATGGTGAATTGTGTGTACTTTCACGACGAAGTGGAGAAGGTTACTATTCGCTGTCGGTACCAATGGTGGTTTTGGGCCGTTCTGACCACCATATACATCCAGGTCTAGCTTTTCATAAAACATCGCGCGTTGACTTTCATCCCGGTCTTCAGTACCAAATGCATAGCCCTCTCGACGAAAGGTGTTTGTATCTAACTTTGAAGTTAGTTTGTTCTTTCCAAGCACACCAACATGAGACTGTCCAAGAGACCTCGCTCTGTGCACCGTTGTTGTGCCACACAAATGTCGGTGTTACAGAGAAGAGGTCTACGTTGCCGTGTGACCAATCAGAGAGCCTGTAGCTGGGGGCGGGGATGGCCGAGTGGTTAAGGTGTCGGGCTATGGGTACCAAAGGTCCCTGGTTTGACACTAGCGCCACTCAGGACATTTCCCAATCCCGCGGCCTACCGGCGAAATAGTGTGGGCGGCGCCATTAGCCATGACTGTGCATAAAGTGTGTCGTGAACCACCCAATAAACAAACAAGAGCCTGTAGCTGTCCAGGTCGGTGGAATTGACAGTGTGGTCGGCCATGCCATGCTGCGTTCTGTTCCCGCGGGAAAGGCGGCGACAGAGGAAGGCGTGTCATGTGCAGCGGGTGTCTTCAGGCGTATCATGCGAAGTACAGAGTCAAATATCCGACTGTGGCTTGGCTACTGCTAGCTGTGTTTGTCTGCTGTTAGCCAACTGGATGTTTGCTCCCCATATATCGCACACCTTTCGTCTGCAGGATGGGGGCACCCGGCACAAATGTGTTGAGGCTGTGGAAATACTGCGCCGGCTTTACCTTAAATATCCCCCAGATGATGGGCATTTCAATCGTAAAATTGATATTCCGAATGCTAGTGTATTCTGTTTGCACGTATGGAGCAGTGTCAGAATTTCAATGCATGTATTTCCTGTATACCAAAGGGATTTAGTCTAAGTGAGAATTGAGATTCGGTAGACGACGTGAGGGCTGGTGTCTGGGCTTTGGATGCTGCGTTGCAGCCAGCTGCCATCTGCGAAGGCCGTTCATGCCACTTCCACTGCCGTCGCACTGGGCGAGAGCGACATTTCACCTCCAATGTGATCCGCAGACATGCCAGGAAGTACCTGTCGAACATGGACGAGTACCAGTGCGAGGACATTCAGAGCTGCATGGCGCTGCTGGCGTTTCCGGTGGACACAGGTGCGTGAGCTGAGCTGAGCCGTGTCTGCGGCGAGTCGCGGCGTGTTTGTGCCGCAGCCGTGTTCGGCGGTGGTGTCTGCCGCTGACGTGCGCTGTTGTGTGCCCCACGGGCAGTCCGGACAGGCCCGCCACCTACCGGCGCGTGTCCGGCTGTGGGTGGCCCCGCTGCGGCGTGTCGTGCAGGAGGTGCCACCGCCTAATGTCACCACTATTGCTCAGTTGGGCGTCGGTAGCTCGGTGGTTGAGCTGAGCGTCTGGCAAGCCAGGGGTACGGGGTTCGATTCCCCGCGATGCCCGCCCTTCCTGCCAGGGTGAGAGGCAGGCGACGCCATATGGACTCGCTGCTGAGTGCGTCGTAAAGCCACAGTCCAATCCACTATTGCTCAGTTCGTACATGCGGCGTGTGTCCGGAACGCGTGTCCGGAGCTTGTGTGGAACTTTCCTGGAATGTGTCTGGAATTACCGCTGCAAAGGGGCTCGGGGGAACCACCCGTGCATACACACCTGCAATTTGCCACCATACTGCACGTAATGTCGCATGCAAATATTCGGCATGAAGCCTGTGCTGTCTGTTGGATTCCCCGTGTCTGTGTGCGGCCATGTCGGAGCTACATCGGGGCCGCGGTCGCTCAGTCGGTAGAGTGTTGGACTCTTGATCGCAAGATTGTGGGTTCAAATCTCGTAATTGGCGGCATTATCCAGTCAGCCCGCGACCAACCGGCGTGAGAGGTTGGTGACGTATGTGACCTAGCGGTTAAACGGGTCGTAAAAGAACCCAAGGTTCGTCTTTGGAGCTGCATCATATCCACAGATCGGAAATTCCTGAGGTCCCCATTACCTGTAAACATCCCCGTCACGTTGTGTACAAAATCCGAATGGCGGGGACCGCCTTGCGATGGGTGTATTCAAGATCATGTCACAAAATTGTATGGGCGCTAAATGACCTTGTAGTCGGCGCGTCCTTAAGCCCAAATAATCAATCAATCCCAAAATCTCAGTTCCTCAGACTTACGATGTTTCCGAGTCCCAATATCCTATAAACCTCTACGCATCCAAGAAGATCCTGCCCTGCCCTCATCTCATCCCTGATAACTCGGGACAGAGTTCTCAGCTAGTATGGAGGTTTTCAGGAATGGGGCATTCTGAAGCCTTGGTGACTTGAGATGTGCATAATTCTGAAGCGGTCGTGGTTTGGCGCACCCCCAGGAGGAGCGGAGTCCGCGCACCCCCACCTGTTTTCGACGATATCTAATAAACGGGCGGGGATATTGTAATATCTTGTGACTGTGTTGCAAGTTGATTAGCACATCCGACGCGATTTTTGTGTCCGTTGGCAAACAAAGACACTGGGGGTGAAAAGTCGACCGACCGGTCGCCGGCCTCACTTGGCCCAGAAGGCATGTACTTAGGGTCATCAAATGTATACTGCAGATAGTTCACTGCGGCCGCAATCCCCTTCAAATTGTGAGTTCGTAGAGAGGGAGAATCTGTCTCGCCTTCGGTGGAGTGATGCGAGAGACCTTCGGTGCGCGTGTCAAAGCAGCGCCGGTGTCTAAGAATTTGCATATTTCAAATTGAAGGTGTTGAATCAGCTGTACTTTGGTGCGCTGGAGTTCAAGTTAGGCAAAGTTGTTTTCATCATTTTCATTTGAAAGTTTTAAGGCACTTGCAGATTTGAGCAATTGGGGAAATTCAGAGTACTGGAAATTTGGATGTTTTGAGCTGGTGACGTTCTGATGCTGGCTCGAGGCGTCAATTTACGGGGAAAAATGTCTGTGTCCCCAACTGGCATCTGCGTGAGGCGCGTATCTGTTGCAGTGTTTGGAAACAGACTGTTTCTGGTCGCTTCTGGCATCCAGAACATTATCCTCCAGAAAATCGCCCTCATTTTCTCATTTGGAGGTTGAATGGGCGCTGTGCCAATGGACTGTTTTCTGTCAAGGTGCACAATATTCTTTGGGAAGTGCAAACTGAACATATCATGTCACAGGCTTGTGGACAAATATCCTCTCCGTACTGATTGGATTACCCTGTCATTTTCCTCTCCACATCCACGATTACTGGGCACAAATCCAGCCCTGGTCTGGGGTGTGCCGGGAAGCCATGGCTTCAGTGTGTGTCCGACTGTTCCTCAGACATCGAGCCGTACTGCAGCATGCTCTCCGAACACCGCTGGGACCTGCTCATCACCGAGTTTCGCGAGGAGAACTTCCGGCTGTACCAGCTGTCCAGTGTGTCCGTCTTCAACACCGTGCTGCAGGACGGCCTGGCCACGCTCAAGACAAGGTCACTCACCGAACACCCCCCCCCCCCCACCCCCACCCACCCAATATATCTCTGTGTATATGTTGTCTATGGTTGCCTCTTGTCTGCCTTGTAAGTGCACAATAGCACACAAGCACGCACATCCACACGCAGACACACGCATTATATGTGTGTATATATATATATATATATATATATATATATATATATATATATATATATATATATATATATATATATATATATATATATATATATATATATATATATATATATATAGTTTAATACCCATATATGACATTTAAAAAGTACTGGCATAGTTAACAAAAGCACACATACATCACCACCGCCACGGTCTGCCGTGAGCAATTGTATCTATCTGAAGTGACTGGTGCACTGACCGACTTAACATAGCCCTCGACGCCCTTGTGTTGACCTGCAACTGCCCCTGGGGCGGGCAGCGGCAGAGGACAGGCCGCGTCATGACGTCGTGCGTCGACACGGTGCTGGTTTGGTCATTGTAGTGTTCAATAGTTGGGTACTATCGTAATAGTAGGCGATAGTAGTAGTGTGCAGTGTTGACCAACTCTTGACGAGACTGAAGCTGAATGGGCTTGCGTGAGGCGAGTGACATATTGACTCGTGGTGTTCAAATCAGGGCATGCCACCGAGTGCACTTGTGTGTTTACATTTTTTATCCGACAACTGTGATTTTGTTCGCACTGTTCCCAAATCGTTCTGAACGGCTGATTCAGCTTTGTGATGTCATCGCTGTGCTACACTGCATCATAAAGCAACTTAGTGTAGGTGAAAGATGTGTGCCATTCAATTGTCGAGTTGTTTATTGGGTGGTTCACGACGCACTTTATGCACATTCACGGCTAATGGCGCCTCCCACACTGTCAATTATCGAGTTAGAGCGTATTGCGTTCAGAGGTGCGAAGACTGAACCCCTTGTCCGTGACTCCAATGTACGATGGTGGCTTCTTGTGATACTATCACGAGCGTGTGCGTGCGTATATTTGTGCCCAATAAGGCACACGGCCTGTTCCCGATGTGCCATCCGACGCGGAGCGTACTCATCTGCTATGTGATGTAGCTGGGAAAGCTGTGTTTGTCACCTCGACCGTGCGTGGAGCCTATGTATCGCCTCACCCCGAGGTTGGATGGCGCCCCTGTTGTGCCACACCTTATGTTGTACCACGCCTTCTGTTGTACTACACCTTCTGTTGTACCACATCTGTTGTACCACACCTTCTGTTATACCACACCTTCTGTTGTACCACACCTTCTGTTGTACCACACCTTCTGTTGTACCACACCTGTTGTGCCACACCTGTTGTACCACGCCTGTTGTACCACACCTGTTGTACCACGCCTTCTGTTGTACCACACCTGTTGTACCACGCCTGTTGTACCACACCTGTTGTGCCACACCTGTTGTACCACGCCTGTTGTACCACACCTGTTGTACCACGCCTTCTGTTGTAGCACACCTGTTGTACCACACCTTCTGTTGTGCCGCACTTTGTGTTGTACACTACCCTAGTACGTGCGGCGCCTCTATCACCCGGCCTTAATTCTCTGACCTGTCCGGGTGTGACGGTGTGCTAACCAAACGGAGCGCGTGTGACGGCATGTTCACCTGTGTTGACCGGTGTTGACCTGTGTTGACCTGTGCTGACCTGCGTTGACAGTCAGTGCTACCGACAAGACGGCCAGGGCAACCCGGACTGCCCGGTGTGCCAGACGCCGCTCAACGAGCTGGCGCGTCCGCTGCCCTTCTCGCACTGCACACAGTCGCGCCTCATGTGCGCGCTGTCCGGCAAGCCGATCGACGAGCACAACCCGCCGCTGATGCTGCCCAACGGCAACATCTACGGCAAGCGGGTCAGTCGGGTCGCCGGTCGGGCTGGCCGTGGTGCGTCTCGGCCGCTGGCGACAGCGTGTGGGGCTGCGGCACTAGCACGGCAGCCCTGTCGCCGCTGTTGATACGATCGTTTTTCGTTGGGTGTGTGCTGTCGAAAAGGATATAGCCAGGGGTAAAAGTTCAACATGAGGATTGTATTGCTTTGTCAGTTGGTTGGCTTAAGCTGAATGTTTAGACAATTGGGCGTTCGAAATATTTTACCATTTTTAGTAGTGATGCTTGTATGTCAATAACTGCCATTGCATAGCTTAAGTTTCATAGGTAATTGTGTTACCTGCAATGGTATGAAATCGTGCGCATGCGTGCGCGGGCGCTAAATGACCTTGTAGTCGGCGCACCCTTAAGCCCAAATAATCAACGTGCGTGCGTGCGTGCGTATGATGATGTACGCTCTCTGGGAAGGATACCGACTCAGTATCCAGTAAGCGGTATGCTCCGCTCATCTTGACGAATAATTCACGACTGGCTGTTGTACCCGGTGGTGATCTGAACCATCGTTGTTCTCAGTGCTGCGAATTAGACGCTGTGAATTAGGCGTTCGGGAAGTGGGTTGGCCTACCTCGAAATTTGGCCTTTAGCCAGTGCTACTGCTGGTTTAGGGTTAGTAAAAGACCTGCCCGAAGTGCCATTCGGTATTTTTGACGAGGTGATGAAGTTCGCCGAAGCGATGCACTGACATTTTGATGACGATTAGTGACATGTGATGTTTTGATCGTAGCTGGTTTGGGGAAGTGTCGTCTCAGTGAGTGCTTCAGCGACAGCGAAAGGAGGCCACTAATAGCACACCGGTGCACTGCCAAAATTTGATAGAAAATGGGTCCCATGGTGGTTCTGTTCAGGGGCGCACTTCAAACGTTATCATAGGCGGTGGTGGCGGTTATTAGTTTTACGGCACGTCTACCGTTGAGTCATGTAGCGTCGCCAATCTCTCATGCCGATCGGTCGCGGGCGAAGAGCAGCGACAGGTGAGACTCGAACCCACAATCTTTCGATTGTCGGATGAGCAACTTACTCCTAGACCACTCGTCCCCTTAGCATAGACAAAAGCCCGAGCTTGCATCCGGATGGCGTCACATGGGCGAAGGACCACCATGTCAGCCAGCCGCTGCAGGTGTAACACGTGCATGCACCGCGTGCATCTGGGTGAGATGTTCGTCGGGCCCGTGTCGGTTGCTATATGGCGGCATTGCGTGTGTGTGTAACGGCTTGCATTAGAACCGCACAGACGTGTTGCATACAAATTTTTTCATATTTGCAATCTGCATGGGCAGGATTTAAGCCACATCAGACGCTGTATCACAGCAAAAGCGGACGATGCTGCGACTTGGTATATGATGGAACATTTTATTGCTAAGCATGCTCCTCTGCTGTGGGTCGTGCAATTAATTATGTGCCGGCAAATTTCCACAACTTGCTGACGTGCAGACCGTGAGACGGGGCCGCCCGCAATGCGCTAAGGTACATCCTGAACTGATACCTGAGGCCACGTGCGCGCACTTTCCGCGACTGCGTCTCCCGAGTTCGGCGTGCAGTCGGGCTCAGTCTGCCGATGTTCCTGTGTTGCAAATCGACATCCCGACTCCCTCTATGGGCGCTGCATGACCTCTGCAGTCAATGCGCCCTTAAACCCCAATAGCCAACCAACCAACCGACTCCCTCTGGCAGTTCGCTCATCATCCATGTGTCTGAAAATAAGGTAGCATTGTATTTTCCGGTGACAAGAGAATCGGCAGGTTTCGTCCGACACCTCCGTAACCTATGCAGTCGATGCGCCCCTAGACTACAAAAACTAACTAGCTGTCGAGCAACTCCAGCGAGACTCGGGACAAAATTGCGCCTGTGTTGGCAGCCAGTGGATGGGGGATGGATGTGAGAGCTGGTAAAGTGGCCTCCGTAGGTGAGGCGGGGATCATGCCAGACGATTAGGGCACCACACGCTGTAGTTTTTGATGGCGTATTGAATGGGTTGTATTCAGATATCATTCGCGTTCAAACTATGGTTTGCTGAACGTCTCCACAACATGCAGGACACCCCTTCAAGGCCTGCAACGAGATGGCTTCGCGGGGGTTGCGTGTATTGAACATTTGCGCCGTTCTTTTGCTTTTTGCCCTCGGCTGTGCTCACGGGTGGATGTACATGGGTCGGGCTGGTACGGGGTTCGATTCTCAGCGATGCCCGCCCATCCTGCCAGGGTGAGAGGTGGGCGACGTCACGTGGTCTCGGCTGCTGAGCGCGACGTAAAGCCACAATTCAATCTCGCCCACTGCCTCCCACTGCCGCCAAATCCCGCCCAATGCCTGAGTGTTGCGGTTACTGTGCCATACCTGAGGTGTGTTAGCGACGGCCCGGCGGTAGTGCCGGCCCGGTGTCGACTGTCTGTCGACTGACCCCGTGTCGACTGACTGTCGACTGACCCGGTGTCGACTGACCCCGTGTCGGCTGACCCGGTGTCGACCGACCGTCCTCCGGCAGGCGCTGCTGAGTCTGGCGGCCGAGATGAAGGGCCGCGTCGTCTGCCCGCGCACCCAGGAGGTGTTCGCCGAGTCGCAGCTAGAGAAGGTGTTTGTGATGTGACCTGGTGCGACACCGCCGCCGTGAGCGAGCCCTCCCCCGAGGGCCGGCCGAGTGGTCGGACGGCCGGCCGTGCCCGAATCCTTTCGGTGTTAATTTTGGCGCGCCGGCACAGGTCGGCTGGGCGCGTGCGTGCGCGTGCGTGTGTTTGTGCGTTCGTGCGTTCGTGTGGCTGGGTTTTGTACGCTCGAGACGTTTGAGAGTCGATAGTGTTGTGGTATGGCACCGTAGTGGCTTCTGTCATGCCTACAACTTTCAACGAAAATTACTCCAGCTGCGATCCAGTCTCCTTCCTTACCGAATCCTTTCGGTGTTGATTTGAGGTTAGTATTGCAGGATGGAGAGGGAGCGGCAACACCACCCGTACAGTGTTCGTTCCAGGAGAGCTGTTCTAAATGAGAGAAGGCAGGGAAATTCGCCACTTCGTATCATTTTCGCTCATCATGGCCCTTCTAAGTTTGCCAGCTAGTGGTAACGATGAACCCTATTTTCTCACTCTAAGTCTTGTCAGAACACTTGGTTTCTGCATCGGTTCCCGAATTTACGCCTGGGTTGTGTATGCAGTGTAGACATGCTTGCGATGTTCTGTTGGCACCAAATCCTTGCCCTTGGATGTATTGTAACGTGTATAATCACACAATACAAAGCGTAAATGAACGTGTTTTTTTTTCAGGCTTCGAGACCAAGAAAACGTTGCGGGGAGTTTCTAGAGGGTGCCTCCTTTGGACCTCTCATCATACAACTGTAGACGTTCCCAGCTTTAAGTTATGGGACATAGTTGGTGCAGCTGCACTCGCGAAGTTGAAATATTTTGTCACCTGTAATATGACTTCGCATACAAAGAGAGTATTTCCAGTTATCGCGTGGTCCACTGATCTCGTCTGGCCGCTGGGGTATTGATCGAATAAAGGTAGCGTGATAAGCAACTTGGTGGCATAAGGTTCGGAGATCAGAGGGTGGAGGTTAAATCTGGACGATGGTAAAAAGTAAAACGCAGTGGTCTCAGGAGAACATCAAACCAATGCTATGGATAATTAACCTGCTGACTCCAAGCTAAGCAAGGCCATCGTGGACGAGAGTAGATAAATAAGTAAGACAATAGTAACGGCAAAGACTAGTGGTCTAAGACAGTGCTAATACGATACAGAGAAGACATGACATCCAAGGACCCTGAACCCCTTTGGAAATCGCCCATCTGGTTTTAAAATTATGAATGTTTGCCACTAATTCCAAGTCCGGAAATAAAGTGTTCGCGATTATTGTCGAATCTTGATGAACATAGCTATTTTATTGAGGTCGTAAATCATGTTCACATCCTACACTTCACTTCATTCTTCACTCCTACATTACACTTCCACGACAGTGCTAGTTGCAAGGCAAGATACAAATTTGACTGTTCACCTCACGCGTTGCGATTTAGCAGGTAGACCCGGTGCATTGCCACGTGCAAAATAGTTGACTGTCTCACTCGGGTCGTGCACGCGAATATTGTGCACAGCGGTGCGTGCGATCTTTTCCCTTCATTCTAGATCACTGCTTGGGCAGTTTTCGGCTTCACTCTGTGAACAGTGGAGGAAGTGGCAGCAAAAATGCCAGCCGCTAGGAACGAGTGATCAGGCAGTTGACTCCTCAGGTATCGTAGCAGTTCGTCCTAGTTCCGCCCAGCACCAAAAAGAAATCAGCTGTCACAGCACCATTCCAACCGTATATAGGATTTGAAGGAGCCGGCGGGTGGTTGGTGTGACGTTTGTGGCAGGTCTTAAAACGTCACATGCTAGTACTCAGAACCCGAAGCAACCACCAGACAACGCGTGTCGATGTCCGCACACTCTTGGTGTCTGCAGGAAAGCGCAGCCACCGGCGCAACATTTCACCGTGAATGTTGCCAGCCCGGACAACATGCTGTGGCAGATGGGAGGTACTTTTCTGGAGCATGTGACAGTCTGTTGACGGTGACAGTGACAGTGACAGTTGACAGTCTGTTGACAGTGACAGTGACAGTGACAGTTGACAGTCTGTTGACAGTGACAGTGACAGTTGACAGTTTGTTGACAGAGACAGTGACAGAACTGTTGTTTATCTGGATTCGGCGTAATTGGAGGTGCCACGCTGACGGGTTGTGTAGCATATGCGGAGCCAAGGAGCTGCCAAGCGGAACGGTGACACTATGATGCACCATGAGATCGCCAATGCCGCCCAGGGGCGTCGCCACGAAGCTGGGATTGGCAAGTCGAGGACGCTTTTTTTCTGTATTTTTTTTCAAGCAACACCATAGACGGAATGTCAAATTTCGTGAACTTCGGAAGGGATGGGCGCTACATGACCAGTGTAGTCGATGCGCCCTAAAGCCCTAATAACTAACTAACTTCGGAAGGGGAACGTTCCCCCTTCTACAACTGGCTGCACCCATGAGCGCACAACCATTTGACTGAAGTGGATCTATTGGAGATGTGCAAGTACCAAAATTACAGGAACAGTTTTCGAAAGTGGGGCCATCTGCGCAATATGTCGCATGCATCTCACATTTCTATGCACGGTGCCCAAAGTACTCATGCTTTTTTATACTTTCGCACTTGCAGTTCCGCTGAAACCAAGCGCATTGTGGTTGTTTCCAAGAGCTGCTAAGAGGTCCAACTGCGGCAGATTCGCAACTGTTCTGCCTACCGTGTTTCTCCGCCCCGTGTCTGCAGCCTTGGATCAGCACGCTCAGCCTCTTGTCCACCCTCGTCCAGTGACCACAGCGGCGTCTTATGTTGCTGCTCTCAGCATGTTGCTGATACCAGGGGCGCAGGACGACCCAAGCATTCGGCACGCCGTAAGCCACCAAGCCACGGACGTCTTAACACTTTTTAAAATGAACATGGACCACGCCGTACGGGAAGCATGCACGCTGAATGACCTACATTGGTCGATGCGCCCAAAAGCTCAATCATCATCGATGTATGGGACGCCCACAATCTAGTGGTACAACCAGTTGGCACAACCAGGTGGCGCTGAAATCGCGCCACCTGGTTGTGGCTCAGATCTGCCCCGCACCATTTCGGGGTGGGAACGGCGGGGTCGCGTGGCCTCCACGGTTGCACGTGGCGTGACACAGGGGGATCACAGGACGTGGTTTCGCACGCAACACATACAACCATGCACAGGCAGCATGCTATCTGCAAATATTGTCGCTCATCATGACCAAATAGCCGACCATCTGGGAAACGAGGGGTCCTGACGGCTGATACCGACGGGACAAGTCATGGCTCACATTACAACAGCAATATGTATATCAGATCCCACATGTAACGAAGTCGCGTGCCTTAGGCTCACTCACAGAGCAGTGCTTTGTATTCCAGCTGTATGCAGTGTAGGAGTCCCTGAGCTTAGTTCCCAATAGTTTATTCAGACGGGGTGAATGAGTGACCGAAGCGTGTGAGTGAGCGGAGTAAATGAGTGAGCGAAGCGAGTGAACTAATGCAGTCACGTAAGCGAGATCAGTTCAGACTGTCCATTCGTTTGTTGCCTGCTTTGGACGCAAAGTTCATCTTTACTTATTTCACCGATCATGCAGAACGTCACCCCTCACAACATTGTCATAAAATAATGCACCACTCGATATTTGTTGTACTGCACCAACATCTCTAGATTCTGAGATCTAAGGCAGGATATTCAGATGTCGCCTTCCAACACACGTGAGCTTCAATTTGTATGTCGTTGATTTGATCGCCTAGGCCAGGCTTTACATACGGATGTGACAACACCAATGCATCGTAGGTGGAGGCTTTGCGGAATTATTAGTGTTGTCATGTGGCTTAACCACATCACTTTCATGAGCGGGCGCAATCTAAATGCCGATTCGTGAAAATGATTGCTGCATCGGCAGAACCAAATGTATAGGCGTTTCCGTTGGTATAGGTCTGGTGTACTCTGATATATCAAACAATATGTCATTCTTTAAAAAGGTGCTTGGTGTCCTCTACAGATTCACGTCAATACCATATCGTGTGACCATTAGGAGGGACATCAGACCATTGACGTTGCATTGCAACACCAATATTTTCACTGGTGTTGCACCGGCAAAAGCAAAAGAAGGCGATTCTCGACCACTGCTAGGCATCCTCCGCGGAATGGAAACTCTACTAAAATTATCAACTCAATTTAAGCACTAAGCGAGGAGTAATGAGTCCTGGATGGATGGCCGTCACACACCAGAAACGCAAGGGGGCGGGGATGGCCGAGCGGTTAAGGTGTCGGGTTATGGGTACCAAAGGTCCCGGGTTCGACTCTACCGCCACTCAGCACATTTCCCAATCCCGCGGCCCACCGGCGAAACAGTGTGGGCGGCGCCATTAGCCGTGAATGTGCATGAAGTGTGTCGTGAATCAACCAATAAACAAACAAGCAAACCAGAAACGCACGACCCCGGCACGATCCCACCTGCCACGTGGTCCACTCGCGGAGCCCACGCCATTCCAGGCATGCTTGCATCCATGCTCTGAGTAGTAATGCGAACATTTATTACGATTTGTAATGCCAACTGAGACAGCCGCATGCGGCGCGCTGGCGCGGGCGTGTGTTGCAAAACACACAGCAGTGACCATGGCCGCCCACAGGTTCGTATGAACGGTTCCACTCCCGACACGTGAGAGCTAAGGCTGGTGGTGTAGCTTCAAGGGAACTAATGTGAGGGCCCAGCAGTGCTAGAGCTGGCTAATTTGAATGCATTGGAAGATTTCGCCTGACGGTTTCATGTTAACAGTCGCTCGCGTTGAACGTTCTACCATCTTCGCCACCGCAGGTGGAGGGGTTCGTGTGATTTCCTCAGTCTTGGCGTTCTCAAACCGAGGGTGCTAGGCACATAATAGGTGTGTGATTCACCCCAGCCTCATGTATTTTATTTCCACAGTTTCAGCGTTTCCAAGCCGGGAGGGGCATAAAACAAATTAACGTATGAAAACGGCCCTTTACACGCGATGAGGCCTAACGATTCGTGTCCGGTTTTCATACTTCGACTTGTCCGTTGACATCGCAGATAAATTTCGAGAACATTTTCAAACATGTCAAGAACTCTTATGTGTCCTTGCCCCGTGTGGAAACCACTAACCGATACCCACCAGAAATCTCCAACGCATCACTCGCCATGATGTTGAAAAAATACCAACGTGAGATATGTTTCATCTGTACCCACAGGTCGGACTCAGATGTGTTTGAATTGTTCACCTCATGTTGGAAGCTTCCGCAATGGTGCCAGAACACAGTGAACGCCCGATATAGTGCCGATATTTTCTGACACCCAGGCGGTAGCAACGGACGCCAAGGTCATACTCAGCATTTAAATTTACCCCTTGGTGACTCCCAAACCGAAAAAGGTAATTTCTCTTCGACCGAAGCAGTCGATGTCCCCCCTAAGCCCAAATAACTAACTAACTGACGAAAAAAGTCATTTGAGGTAAAGTTGTGTTGATGACCTCGAATGGCCTTGAAAATGCAAATGCTGTACGCAAGCACATAATCTGAGTTGTCCACCACCCCACCGCATTCGACACTGGCCACGTGCGTGAAATTAGCCGCTCAGTGAAATTAGTGGGCGATGCTTCAAAATTTGTTATAAAAATGTCTTGACATGTTCCATATTATGACTTCGCAAATGCAAAGTCTGAAACTATCTGAAGCTACTGCAATTGCAGTAGCTTAACACGGCATTCAATTATGTGACGATGACGTTGGTGAAGGGCCCCGTTGCAGGGCTTCCTGGGCTGCTGGTGCCTGTTAGAGTCGCTCTTGAGCGTCTGGCCGCGCCGCCGCTCTTCCAGGTTTCTCGCCACGACGGGACCTTCTGTGTACCTTGCATATATTGTCCAGCCGTATACGGCGCCGCGTTGCCCTGCACCCTTCGGCCACTTGGCGTCACGTCCGTGCGGATGCTCAGTGTCGGCTCTGCAACACACCGGGTCACGGCCGACAGGAGGTGTCACCCTCAGGTGTAGGAACAGGCGGAAGTGGGGCCATACCCCCTGTCCCCCACACATTTCATCAATGTTTAACATTAGGGCCGCGGTAGCTCAGTTGGTAGAGCGTCAGACTCTTGATCGTAAGATCGTGGGTTCGAATCTCACAACCGACGGAATTTACCGAATCCGCCCGCGACCAATCGGTGTGAGAGATTGGCGACGCTGTATAACCTAGCGGGTGAATGCATCGTAGAAGGACCCAATAATGTCTGACAGTAAGGCTAGGCGATGCATGCTAAATATCAGGTTCAAGGGGAGTTTTGGTCACACACACTTTTGAGACGTTTCTACACCTCTGCCGTCACCCTTCACTCGCAGTTGTCAGATCTGTGAGGACAAGGCTGAGCACGTGCAGCGTCAGAAAAGCATGGCTCGGTAATTTCGCGATCATTCGGCCAACCATGTCCTGTCGTCGTCGCAGAGGACGACACATCAGCCACAGAACCTGCCGCCACATCAGCCACAGAACCTGCCGTCACATCAGCCACAGAACCTGCCGGCACATCAGCCACAGAACCTGCCGCCACATCCGCCACAGAACCTGCCGCCACATCAGCCACAGAACTTGCCGGCACCCTACATCGACACCGTCCGGATCAACTCTCGCTTGTCCATCTCTCGCACATAGTCGCGCAAAAATAGAATAACTTGCGGCACAGAACAGAAACTGCACCTCAATATACCGATAGCGTGTATCATGAGTCCTGGTGTTGGACAGATCGGGTAACGGCGCAAACCGCGAGGAGGCAGAACGGCAGCTGCTCCCCCACTCGGATTAATTCTAGCATTGATCCATAGGAGTTACACGGAAAGAAACCGCCTCCGAGGGCCATAATTTGAGAGAACGTCTGCGATCGGTATCCTGGGGATTCGTTCGAAACACGAGCTGACGGATGGAGCTGGAAGAGCGCCAGGTCACACAGCGCCGTACCGGTGCGGCCGTCGCCGACGGCCATCATCCCATCGTCCCACCGCCGGGATCTCGGCCTGTGTTTATCCACGTGTTGCCTGTTGCATTTTTCGACCTGTTGGAGCCTCCATACTGCGGGGCTACGCTATCGAACCGGGCGATCTGAAACGCCAGTGGAGGTCTCCGGGTCGCTGCCGCCATGAACGTAGCCGCGCTTCGAACAGTTTGGGGCAAACCTGACACGGCTGATCTGTAAAAATGTCCTACTTGTGCGTCAGCACCTTGTCATTATTCAATAGCTTCGCGTCACTGGCACTTTGCTGCAGAATGAAGCTGAAGATAACTCTTCCATTGTTTGGTTATGCATTTCAGCTTTCGTCTGCAAGGCATTGGAGAAGTTGATCAAGTATATCTATGACTTGCTATTATGTAATAACATAGAGTTTTCATCTGCGCTAGGAAATTCAAACAAAACTGAAGAGGAGGAAGACAATACCCATGTGCAGAGTTATCTTTTACGAGCTGTGCATAACGGTTCACGGTAAACTTAAAAGAATAAGCGAAAATGCACTTTGAACCCCAGATGCTACGTCTCCGTGCACATGAGAGCCGCACAGGTTTTTGTACGGGAAACTAAAGGGACGTTCGGTCGTTTTTATACATTTAACGCCATGGGCGTAATGCCAAATTCCCGAAGTTTGGGGGACTCTTCCTCACTGTGCCTCACGGTGGCGGCACCCATGGGTGTATGCAAGATTTCTTACGAAAACATTTCAGGAAATTGTCAACCATTAAAAAGCATCCATTAAACTTACGACAAAAGTGTTCATCAATAATATAACTTGCCAATATAATGATCTTTATTATTTATTTATTTATTGGTTGGTTCACGACACACTTTATGCACATTCACGGCTAATGGCGCCGCCCACACTGTTTCGCCGGTGGGCCGCGGGATTAGGAAATGTCCTGAGTGGCCCTAGAGTCGAACCAGGGACCTTTGGCCAATATAATGATCGTGACACTGCCACCGGTGTAAATTAATTCAGAGCCCAAAATACACTTTCTATATTTATAATTTCGACTCGTGTGTGTTTGTCGTGAGATGTTATCAAGATAGACATCGGTCAGAGTTGCTGTGATTGGGGTACCTAGCAGCCGGTCGCCTCCAGCGACACCTCCGTTTCCCTCAGCAGCCCGCCCTACAATCGCAGGGCGACTGCGCGGTCCGTCCAAAACGCATTACTTTTCACGGCTGCTCCTCTGAGAGCAGCCTCGGGCTAGATTTTTGGCCTTGGGCCGGATTGTTCAGCCAATGGCTGAAAGATCCGTTCAGTGGGGTGGGGAGGGTGCCTAAAGCCAGAAGAATGCCGGAGTTCAACACCGTCGCAGAAGGTGTATTTGTTAAGTTGGCAACAGAAACAAGTCATTTTTCTCAACAGTAGCTAAATTTAAAGCAGTGGATATATAGGGTGACAGTTGACCATTCTCTTCTCTTCCCTTCCCCTACCCTTCCCTTCTCTACGCGGTAAACATGTGGTACGAATTGTGTACAGCAGCGTTCGAAAGCCCGCAAAACTTCCAAAATATGCGCCTCTGAGACAGCCTTTTTCTTTCCTTGCTTCACGTACCTTGGCCGTAAGCGGTGCAATCAGATCACAAATGAGGACATAATTTTGAGATATTAATCATAATTAGTTGAAAGTGTCACAGGTGGACAATCACTTACAATTATAGACGAAGCTGGTTGGCGATGTTGATCAAAGCGGCATAATGCTCGGAAAACTTGACAATTTAAGACCGCTGAATTCGGAAAAAAAAGTTGCTGTCATCGAGTTTACTTCGAAGGTCAGGTTCGTGTGGTCTGACTTCTATATATCAGACTTGACGACGGCTCAGGCGCGGTTCAAGGCAAACATCATCGGCCTCATACATAAACAAGCTGTCACCGGCCCACGACCTGGTCGTTTTAAGTGAGCATGCTCAGTTTGTTTCTTCATAAGTTTGCTTGGTCGCTTGTCTGATTTAGGCGTTTTCAGATCAACGCAAATGAAATGGTCCTATTCCACCACTGGGATGTCATGACGATTTCTTCCCGCTAGTGCCAGTTGCGGAGCCTCCTAATGACGCATGCAGCCGGTGGTTTGGGATGAAGTTCCCAGGCTGGAGAAGCCCAGCCACAGTGTATAGAAAGCCAGTCGAAGCGCCCTGAAGTCCAAATACCCAACTGTGTGGAAAGCCTGCGGAAATATTCGCAACACGTGGCGTTCCTGCTCTTTGTGCGAACCGACATCGGACTACAGTCTTCGTCTACTCTGAAGAGTTGCGCGGATTTGCGCTCAGGTGTGGCCCCGGCTGCAGCATATCGCGTCCAGTGTCCCATCGGCCTAACGGATCAGCTGAACGCTTAGTGCAAACGGCCGGTAGGATGTTGCAGTTGGCAGACTCCCAGGCGAGCCCCGTTAACTGCCGATGGACGCCGCGCGCTGAACGACCGGTGTCAGCCCAGCCGAAGCCGCAATGTCTCGTTCGCTGAAAGCGCGACGCCCGGTCCTTGGCAGCGGCGCGAGCCAAGATCGCCGCGCCGGGATACCACACGGGGACGCGGCATGGAAACAGCGCCGCGCCGGGATACCACACGGGGACGCGGCATGGAAACAGCGCCGCGCCGGGATACCACACGGGGACGCGGCATGGAAACAGCGCCGCGCCGGGATACCACACAAGGACGCGGTATGGAAACAGCGCCGCGCCGGGATACCACACGGGGACGCGGCATGGAAACAGCGCCGCGCCGGGATACCACACAAGGACGCGGTATGGAAACAGCACCGCGCCGGGGCACCACACGGGGACGCGGCATGGAAACAGCGCCGCGCCGGGATACCACACAAGGACGCGGTATGGAAACAGCGCCGCGCCGGGATACCACACGGGGACGCGGCATGGAAACAGCGCCGCGCCGGGATACCACACAAGGACGCGGTATGGAAACAGCGCCGCGCCGGGGCACCACACGGGGACGCGGCATGGAAACAGCGCCGCGCCGGGATACCACACAAGGACGCGGTATGGAAACAGCGCCGCGCCGGGGCACCACACGGGGACGCGGCATGGAAACAGCGCCGCGCCGGGATACCACACAAGGACGCGGTATGGAAACAGCGCCGCGCCGGGATACCACACGGGGACGCGGCATGGAAACAGCGCCGCGCCGGGATACCACACGGGGACGCGGCATGGAAACAGCGCCGCGCCGGGATACCACACGGGGACGCGGCATGGAAACAGCGCCGCGCCGGGATACCACACGGGGACGCGGCATGGAAACAGCGCCGCGCCGGGATACCACACAAGGACGCGGTATGGAAACAGCGACGTGTCACGGGCCCGCTTATGATCCCCGTCACTGAGACGGGTCACAGCGTCGGGGTTCCTGCCGCCGAGATCAGATCGGGAATAGATTCCTGCCCGGTTACCCACGTTCAGATGCGGCAGCCCTGCCACCTCTGAGAACAGATTGTGCACTCCTGAAAACGGAGGGGGTAAAGGATTGGAGGGGATCAGGAGTCAGGGGATTGGATTGGATCAGGAGTCAGGGAATTGGATGCGATCAGGTGTGAGTATGTAGACTAGCTACAACGAGACAGCGGTCTTGGTCAAGAGGCCCTCAGACATAGTGCGCAGAAGCAGGCGACGTCTCCTAACGGCAACAAATACCGATAAGCCGCGGGAATCAGACGCACGTGGCATTGTGTGGTGATCGAGCACCCAGCCTCAGCAATAGTAGGACTTCGTCGCACCGCCAGAACACAAGTGCGCAGGAGAGCCGACTCGGGGTACGCGTGCCCAGGCTGGGCACCAGATGCGGCAGCTGGACATGACATGGCGAGACGCCCTAGTCCGACGCCCAAAAACCCACACAGGATGACGTGTGTGCACCTGGAGGGGTGACGTGGCAGAACCGGAAGGTTTTGTCGGCCGCCAGTCATCCAACTGACGATGATGTCGTCAAATGAGTGTGAGCTTTGTCGATATTGCTTATCGTGACACTAGCACATTCGGGATCTCTGGAATATACCCAATAGGAAGCACAGCATGTCTTCGATATAATTCAGATTGAGAAGCAGCTTAAAGCAAGAACAAGCGAGCGTGCAAGCGGGATAATAGGGTAAATGTTGAACTGGTTTAAAGTCGGAGGTGTGGGACGCTGCTTCTCCGCTCCTGTCCACCCCCCCCCTTCGGTCCTCATAAAGTCCACTGGAATCGTAGACAGGAATTCCATCATAAAATGTGTCGGGTCTAACGTTGTGCGGTAAACAGACGCAGAATGCCTCCCCAGCACCAATTGATTCCGGACGGAATTATCGCATGGATATTGCTGCGACTTGAATATGAAATGTAATTAAAATATATTTGTACTGGGATTGCCTTGTGCAATCGATCTATATTGTCCCCCGTGTCATCACTGGCACGCCCATGCAAGTGAAAGGGGGGGGGGCAAGATTATGCCGGTTAGCAATGCTATGCCCAAACATAGCACCATCGCTTAGTAATATGGCTACTGCAGTTGATGATAGTGTAGGATGTGAGAACGTGGGCGACGCCTACCTTCGCTGGCTGTGGTACCGGTCACGTGCCCCTGCGGCCGGTCACATACCCCGAGGGTTGGCCGGGCCAACGTCTGTCATGTGCTCATCTGTTACGGGACATTCTTGATCTCGCTTGAGTCCACTAGGTTGCTGGTCTTCTTACACCGTCAGGCGCAAGAAGATGGCATTATCATAATTGTTGACATCGATGGCGCTTGTGCCTGTTCTGTTCGTGCCCGCAATGGCTTGCAAAGCAAGAAGGCAGCATGAAGTCCGTAAAGCCTTTAAGTTCGGCTATGTCTACAATAGGATTGGCTGGCTATTCGGATGCTGGAGCGTACCGAGTATAATGATGATTTGACGGCCGAGTTAATGAAGGCACCCACTGTATTGTGTTGGTTTCTGAAGATTATTGGAAGGCACAATGCAACAGGAAATAAGCACATGTGATGACATGGCACAACAGGCAACATGTGGGCCCAACTGGATTAGTCGAGGTGGGTGGGGCACACTCCAAAGGATTCGACGTGGATATTTGTAATTATTGGAGCCAAAAGCGAACATTGAGGGGACACCTGCCCTCTCAATGCATAACAAGTGTTCGTTTTCACAATATACGTTTGTACCTTTAAAGTTATTCCACTGGTTTTTGGGGCCACAATGCTTATTGCATCTGTCGCCATATGTGATGCCCTAACGTGACATTCGACCAAGTTGTATTTGTTTGTAGAATACACTCGTGGAAAGTGATCACGGATGATCACCTATGGATGTTGTCACATTGGGCCGCCACTCTGGGTACGTGCGACCACAAGGCAAAACGATGCCTCACCAGGCGACATGACACCACCGAATCCCGGGAGTAATTGTCTGGTCTAAACATGTCTTTTTGTCCTTCCGATACGTTATTTGGTGTGGGTTTACACACACACACACATATATATAACTGTCACTCTAGGTGTCAGTTCGCATTGACTGTTAGGACAAGCTAGATCAGGCACCACAAGCAAAAGGAAAAGGCAATACAATGTTCATCTTGTCTGCTTGCATGTTCGAGAGGTTCATAGGACGGCTTTGTCTAACGAAGATAACCGTCTCATATTATCGCAAAATTGCCGAAGAGTGTCGTGGATCATGTGAAGTGAAAACGGATCGTGTGGGGTAATGTCTGCTCATGCTAGACAATGCCATGGTGTTTCTCGGAAGCGATACCAGGAAATGCGTTAAATATACGCTTTGTTCATGATAGGACAGGTAACGTAGGTGGAGTCCAGCAAGTCATTTGAGTGTTTCGATGCGCTCTGTAGTTCTGTCCAGCTCCTGCAAGAATTACAGATTTTAACATTGAACGCTTTTAACTATTCCGTAAACTCAGTCTTCGAGTGTCATCTTGTTTCAAGTGTCATCTTGATTCGAGTGACATCTTGTTTCGAGTGTCATCAAAGTGAAGCTCTATCGGTTAGTTATCATCAGTAGCGATGCCAGGGAAACAGGAAAGGGAGGTTGAGAGCATGTTATTATGGCAGCAAGTTATGGCTACACACGGTAGTTTATGTAAATGCGACAAACACCGAGCCGCGCTGACTTCATTGACTAAGTATTTCCGTCCCGGAGATTTGTGACTGGCCATGTCATTGAACTATTTTCAGAATTACTTGCACGTTCACATCGGCGACACTCCCAGACACTCCGATCATAACCCTGTGATATATTGGCGGGAGAGGACATGTGCCACATATGCTCCCAATTCTGTCGTCCCTATATCCGCCTGTGCACTTTATCATACGCTTCAAAGGAGCAAGCCACACATCAAGAGCAAATTGCATAGTTGATATACGGCGTTAATATAGGAGGAAATGACACTGTAATGGGAAGAACTGGCATGATGCATGCTGACTCAAAGTAATCGAGTACTATACGCATTCGCCGTCTTTAAAAGTAGCCATCCGGCCCAAAATCGATGGCGATAACCACAAAGTCTCGGCAGGACTTCACAAGAGGAAAACCGTGGAATGTTCAGCGCTTGGTGCGGGAGCATAGCGCTTGGCGCACAACGTGGAGACAAGTCTGACTTTTTATCTGCACGCTTTGAACTCCCTTACAGTACCTGAGTCGCCTATCGTGCATCGTCAGTGGAAGAATGCATCTTTAGGAGCAATCTAGGCACTAATAATGGGTATTTTTCGCCGCGGGAAGCCGTGTGCGCTATGTGCGAAAAAATGTGGCGGAGGTATCAGTAATAAGTGCGCAAAAGTAATAAACATAATAATGCAAATGAATCGCATGAGGCAACTATATCGGGAACATACATTCATGACTGTTTTAATTGTAATGAATAAAAAGGACATTACTTATACGTGGCCACAGAAGACGTGCAACCAAGAAGGGCCCTTGTGGCTCATAGTTGCACTAATCTTTTATGTCTTTATGTCTTTATGTCTTTAAGACGTACCACCATCCTGCACAGATCCTGGACCCATCTCCGGTGACTCATCCCCATTCCTCCCACTCAGCCGTTGCGCGCGCGTGCGACCCGGTCTGCACTCGCCGGCAAGTTTTCGCCGAAAGTGCAAGTTGCCGCGAAGCGCGCGGAACCACTTTCTCGCGGTGCGGCGGCCACACGCCGACCGCAATGTCGGCCGCCGCAGCTTCAGCTCAGGAGACACGCGCCGTCCGGCGAGCCGCGTCTGCGCCGCGCGTAGCCGCCGACGGCCACGGGCCAGAATCGCCGCTGCGAGCACGGCGATTCGCCCTTGCGATAGTCGCGCCGGCCGCGCGGCGCTCGTCGGCGCCGTCCGGCGGGACGGGCGAGTCGGCTGCGTGAGTGCGGCGGGCGAGGTGGTGCTGCGCGCGTGGTGGCCGAGTCCGACCGCCAGTGTCCCGCCGACGGTGCCGGGAGGTCGCGAGACCGCCAGCGTGCACCTGAGACCGTGACATTGGCCCGGCGGCCGTGACCGCGCCCGGTACGCCCCGCGACCTTGAGCGTCGGCGACCCTGAACTTCAGCCCTCTCGCCTGCGGCCGTCCCCGACCCGTTGTCTCGCTCAACAGCGGCCGCCATGATTCTCTCGAAGGACCTGTTCCTGCTCGTCGAGCACAAGTACCTGCCGCTATCTGTCGAAGGGCGCAAACCCACGCAGAAACGTCCGCCGAACACCAAGTAAGTGGGCGTCGACCACGTGCGATCGTGGCGAGAGAATGTCTGGCCGACTCACTGACTGCAACAGGAAGATGTGTGAGGGTTGACCTTCAGTCTGACAGTCACATCACATTGAAACACCCGGTCCAGCCCAAACGTTCCAGAACCACCGCCAACGGGCCCGGGGTGCTTTTGCCACGCTATCTCATGCTTCAAAACTCGTAGTAACACTTAATTAGGCGTGAAATTACACGTTATCTAGGATGTTTTTTTTCTCAGCGAAATTACACAATCAGTGTGGGGACGATTGGTCTAGGGGTAAGTTGCTCGTCTCACAATCGAAAGGTTGTGGGTTCGAGTCTCGCCTGTCGCTACTCTTCGCCCGCGACCAATCGGCGTGAGAGATTGGCGACGCTACATGGCTGAACGGTCGATGTGTCGTAAAAACCAATAACCAACCAACACAATCAGTGTAGATTACGATTTGGGAAGATACAGGGGGTGGGGAAACTCGGGACAAGTGCCCTCCCCCCATGTAAGTTGGCACTTCTAACGTGTAAATGCCTCCCGGGAGGACTCTACCAGTCTCCCCTCTCCCCTGTCAACAGACTTTATAACCAAAGGCGCCATTCGGATAGTGATTGGGCCCCTTGGAATGGCAGACGGCACTCCTGAGAGGAAGCCGCGCCCATCTGGTGTATATTCATAACCGTGAAATGCGGCAAGTGCCAAGCTGCTGCCGTGACGAGTCCAGTCCTGCTGGCCTGTGGCAGGCCCACCCGGCCGGCCGGCGATAGCCTCCGGCGCCGCCGCGTGTCCAGCGCCAGTGCGCGGCGCCAAGTGCCAACTGGGGCTCGGCCGTGTCCGCATGGCGCTCGCGAACTGACCTAGTCGGGACGGAAATAGGGCGATTTCGATTCCGGCTGCACAGGTGCGAGCGTGTGCAGGACGAAGGCTGGGTGGCGCTGCGCACGACCTGGTTCGCGCTGGCTGCGGCCGAGATTGTGGCATCTGTTCTGGTAGCCGTGGTCGGCGCCTTGGTGCCCGTTATTCGGGAAGCTGCGCACCGTTAATTCGTATGATCTCGAACATGTCGTCGACTGACGTCTCTGTTAAGTGATAATTTAAGATGGCGCTAGAGGAACATGACTGGAGACTTTGCGCCTGTCATATTTTTTCTTGATCACCCATGGGCTACGGTGTTTCTGGAAGGATGTTATCTGCCGCTTTCATGTGATCTCTACTATCCTTGCCGTACCCTTGGTCAGAACCGGTAGTTAAGATCTTGGATGTCGGCAGCGAAACCGGTTGCCCTTCGCAACCAATGACTCAACATTTCCACCGTCCTTCCTCGGCGACGTCAGAGGCCGTCCCGCCGCCCTTCTCTGCAGCCCTTGGATGCGAACCCCGGCCGCCGCCTGTCTCGGCAGCCCCTTGGATGTGGACCCCGGGCGGCTACCGGCCGCCGCCCGTCTCTGCAGCCTTTGGATGCGGACCCCGGGCGTCGTCCGTCTCTGCAGCCGTTGGATGCGGACCCCGACCGTTGGATGCGGACCCCGGTCACTGGACGCGGACCCCGACCGTTGGATGCGTACCCCGGCCGTTGAATGTGGACCCTGGCCGTTGGATGCGGACCCCGACCGTTGGATGCGTACCCTGGTCACTGGATGCGGACCCCGGCCGTTTGATGCGGACCCCGGCCGTTTGATGCGCACCCCGGCCGTTTGATGCGGACCCCAACCGCTGGATGCGGACCCCGACCGCTGGATGCGGACCCCGGCCGTTGGATGCGGACCCCGACCGTTGGATGCGGACCCCGGCCGCTGGATGCGGACCCCGGCCTGCTGCCTCCACGGCGCCGGCCGGCTGTCGTCCCGGGCGGTCGATTACGACATCGGGCTGGCGGACCGGCCTCTTGCGCGTTTGTTTGCCCGGCGTCTTTGTGATGGCGTCGGGTGCCAACGTGCCGGCGACCGGCTGGCAATTTTGCACGGCTCGACCGGCGCTCTGCAGGTCCGGTCAAGGGCCTGCACCGAGATGCGTCTGTCAAGCGGTGATGAAGAGTCCAGGCCAATCGACACGTTCGACACACTTGAAATGCAAATGGGAAGCAGCCGTCGGTGCATAAATGACTGAAAAGGAACCGGATGGGGCACCACCAGTCTGCCTTTCTTTTTAGAAACGCTCCCTGAAGGGGGGTCGCTAAATTGATAGTTTGTGTGACGAAACGCCCACGTTTCCCAACAACGTCAAGCTTCCATTGTATCTGCGAGATGGGTCACGCCTTGCTTGTGGCACTACGCGAGGATTTCAGGTCGCAGCGACACGTGTGCTTCGCATTTCATCGGCGCCGTCGCAGCTACTGCGACAAATACTCGGAACACTATCATAGCTGCTGGGACAGAAATACTCGGCCACCGCCACCGGTACTGGGACAGAAATACTCGGCCACTGCCACCGGTACTGGACAGAAATACTCGGCCACTGCCACCGGTACTGGGACAGAAATACTCGGCCACTGCCACCGGTACTGGGACAGAAATACTCGGCCACTGCCACCGGTACTGGAACAGAAATACTCGGCCACTGCCACCGGTACTGGGACAGAAATACTCGGCCACTGCCACCGGTACTGGAACAGAAATACTCGGCCACTGCCACCGGTACTGGAACAGAAATACTCGATCACTGCCACCGATACTGGAACAGAAATACTCGGCCACTGCCACCGGTACTGGGACAGAAATACTCGGCCACTGCCACCGGTACTGGAACAGAAATACTCGGCCACTGCCACCGGTACTGGAACAGAAATACTCGGCCACTGCCACCGGTACTGGAACAGAAATACTCGGCCACTGCCACCGATACTGGGACAGAAATACTCGATCACTGCCACCGGTACTGGAACAGATATACTCGGCCACTGCCACCGGTACTGGAACAGAAATACTCGGCCACTGCCACCGGTACTGGAACAGAAATACTCGGCCACTGTCACCGGTACTGGAACAGAAATACTCGGCCACTGTCACCGGTACTAGGACATAAATAGTCGGCCACCGTCACAGCTACTGGGATGAAAATATTATGATACCGCGACGGATACTCGTGCAGGAATATTCCGACACCGTGACAGCTACTGGGACAGATGTACTCGGCCACCGTCACAGCCGCTGGGACAGAAATACTCGGACATGGTCTGACGTCACACATGATCTCAAGCAGCCGGTCGTCGCGTTTTCAGCTGCAGATCGCTGTACCACGGAAAGCCCGCTTCCAGAAACTTCCCGTGCACACACAAGCATGCTTCACATACACATACACCCCCCACAGACACACATACACATGCTCGAAAGGTTTGTTGGTTATCAACATTGGCCACTGGGGCCGTTGCAAAGTCCGACAAAAACGTGCACGCCTTTTTAGTACTCCATTGATTGATTTCAGCCATCATGTATTGAGCTGCATTCAAATTTTGCATGCGCATGGCACATTCAGTACTGCACCACACATGCTTAGTAGAACGATAGCCAGGGCCTGCTGAAATTTTCCTTTGCGCGTTTGCTTCACCGCATGCTGTCCTCTTCCATCGTTTCCCGACGTTTTGCTGGCAGTGTTCTGATCAGATGTGGGAAATGTACGAACTGAAAGCCTGGTCAGGAAGTCAGGTCAGGGGCAGGGAGCTTTTTGGCCTTTTGGCCGGTTTTGGGAATATGGGCCAGTGGCTCAACCAGTCTGTCAGTGAATTGTAAAACATTTAGGACGTAAACTATTTAAGGAATCAATATTAATATTTATATACTAATGATGATGGTCATCATGCAACTTGTGAGGCACTTTTTAACATTTCAGTCCGTACTATTGTCATGTATTCAACAATGATATGGCAAGTCCTAAAAGATTACCTACGTATACCTATATAAATGGCATGCTAGTAGTTGAAGACAATATACCATCAAAGATACTGTTGAATTAAAAGTTAGTATTAACATACTTAATAGCTCAAGTATATCCATGAGATGCGGCTTTCAACAGCAAGGTTTGCAACCACGAGGAAAGGGAAAGTAGATTGGGTTAACGAAAGACCCAGCAAAAGAATAGGATATGAAACCACTTTAATATGCCCAATGAATGTTTCGAAATGATTTTTGTTCTGTATTAACCTGTTTCCATATGCTAACATCAAAATTATAAAAGCAGCGTCTGGCAAGATGCATAAGTTCTTAGCTACCTTCCTAATTCAAAGAAAATTGGGAACTTTCAACTATCAACAAGATTCACTCATTTCACTTTGACTAATAGCTAATACATGGCAAACAATATTCAAGTTGCACCGTTACACTATTCCATCCACAATTCTTAAATCAATATTCGTCGGTCTTTAAACTCCATAGTACGTCCGCTATAATCCATGTTCCATAGTCGAACTATACGCCCTACTAGTGCTGGTTGCGCCATTTTACTCTGTGTATTACACTCGTTCATATTAAGGAGATTTGGTGTTAGATGTAAACTAATGAAAATAAAACATCCAGGAAGGAGTCATTCATGAATATACCGACCGCAAAATCAACCTTCAAACAGCACCATACGTCGACGAAATTAATTACAACCAAACCTCCGCTATCGCAACAAAGCTGTTCCTTTAATTTGTTCTGTTACCACTCAAGGTTCATCCATATGTTTGTGTTCCTGAAAGACGGGTAACAATCTTCGAATGCTTCTTCTCTCTATGTTGCGACACTTCGTAAACAGGGGGTCAGCCAGGGTTTCCTAAGGGAGACCGACCCCCAAAAAACGAGATAAAACAGAGACCACCATCGGCGCGCGAAGGGCCCGAGTTTGTCCGATTATATGTTGTGAGTTTCTTGTTTCAGCTTGTGTATTTTTGATTGCTGGTGCGAGGATGCAAGCCTCCGGCCCCTTAACTTTTCCTCTGTTTATAAATGACGTGTTTGACAAAGTATTGAACCTGGGGAACTCTTGCCGTGCTGGTTGACATTACAAAAAGCGAAATCGTTGGTGGAAAATATATTTAAGACATGACGCTCCGAAATTGGTGTTCCATCAGTATGAGTCTCATTTATTGAAGATGATTCATACTCGGGTAAACCTCGTTTCCAAACACTTACTGGATTTGAAATCCTTCCACGAGCTGTCATCAGTGCGCCACCAATGACCAAACTAATAGTAATCGCATCTCGTGCTTCCACCTTGATATGTGCTGCTAATCATTACGTGATGTCATGGGAAAATGGAACAGGAACGATAACTCCACAACGAAGAGTGTTCCTTGCCAAAATTATGATTTAAAAACACAGGTGAGCTCGAACCATTCATAAATAATTTCAATTAATGACCAATTATCCGCCGCCCATGGCACAATCGTTCGCATAACTCGATGCGCCATGGGCCACGTATAACGTATAACTACAACGCTTCACCGGTCGATTACCGCATTCTCGGAGCTGTTGCTGTGCTGCCTTCCTTTCCAGCCATCCTTTTTTAATGATGGTTAGGTAGCATTATGGTGAGAGAGTACAATGGCGGATGCAGAAGGCACTGGGGCATGTGCTCCCCAATGGAAGGTGGCGGACCTCTGGCCTGGAAAAGGTGTCCCTTCGAGAAGGCTCGATTACATCTCCCTTGAATTTGTGACCTAGAGGCGTCCCTCTACGAGGAGAAGTGCCAATTCAAAGTGGTCGAGTGCAAAGCCCTCAATTTTTCAACCAGAAGCGCCCGTCTGAAAGGAAAAGGCGCCCTTCAGTATGCTCGCGTGTACCTACAACCCCTCGAACTTTTCAGCATGAGGTGTCCCTCCAGGTACTTTTGCAGTGGCACCCATCCAAACAAAGTGCCCCCATGACAATTCCTAGATCCGCCTTTGAGTGATTAGGGTGTCCGCTATCATCAAGTTCTAAACCTGATGCTTTGTCAAGTTAATTACTGCGCATTACACTGATGAATGGCTGCCCGATGCTTTGATTAAACCAGGCAGCTTATAGCCATGGAAGAAATATCTGAATGAAAGAACGGATGCGGAAGACAAAGAAGCGATGCGGCAAATGATGATGTTTGATATTAGATAACCATTAAGTTTGAATCGTGACCATTATTACAGTTTGGATCTCTGGATCTGGAAGCGGTATGGTACGATCAGAGTTTATTTCTGTTATATATTATTGGGGGACAATACATGAAGGCAATGGGCGGGCCAAGATTGATTGTACAATGAATTGGGCATACTCAATTCAATGCAATCAATTGGGGCATACCCCGTAGGGTACCAGGTTAAAAGTTGGCATTATCTGGGGGGGGGGGGCGAAACCAACATTAAGGGGCACTTGTGCCCTCCTCAAAAGTATATAATGTGGCACCCACGGGTATGATCATTAAATACCTGATGCAACATTTTGCAGATTACTGAATGTATACATTTTTAATTGGGGATGCAATCTTCTCAGAACCCCAGAATGAATGGTGTGCATATGGCCGATTGGTTGAATAGCGTGACACGCCGTCGGTCTGGAGCGATGTCGGAGGCGTGATGTCGGAGGCGTGATGTCGGAGGCGTGATGTCGGAGGAGTGATGTCGGAGGAGTGATGTCTGAGGTGCGATGTCGGATGCGTGATGTCGGAGGAGTGATGTCGGAGGAGTGATATGGGGAACATGTGTATGTGGTTGTCGGCGTGATGTGGTGTGTGGGTTTTGTGTGTGTCGGAGGAGTGTGTCGGAGGAGTGATGTCGGAGGGTGATGTCGGAGGGTGATGTCGGAGGAGTGATGTCGGAGGCGTGATGTCGGAGGAGTGATGTCGGAGGAGTGATGTCGGATGAGTGATGTCGGAGGAGTGATGTCGGAGGAGTGATGTCGGAGGAGTGATGTCGGAGGAGTGATGTCGGAGGAGTGATGTCGGAGGAGTGATGTCGGAGGCGTGATGTCGGAGGCGTGATGTCGGAGGAGTGGTGTCGGAGGAGTGATGTCGGATGCGTGATATCGTACTGACGTGTCTCCGTGGTCTCCGTCTCCGTGGTCTCCGTCTCCGTGGTCTCCGTCTCCGTGGCCATTGTCGGCAGAACACGCCGCTGGACTTCGACAAACAATGCTTCGATGGGAATACGACTAATTAGGAAATCGTGAGGTTCCAGACGAGGGATCGTTATTCGCTTAGAGGAGAAGGGAAGTGTCGCCATCGAGGACAGTGAATTTTCTAGGTGGGCAGTTCGTCTTGCAGCTGCAAAAGCGTGTTCTTAACCGACACACGATTGCTCATGTTAGTTATTTGGGCTTTCGGGCGCTTCGAGTGCTCATGTGAACAAGTGTTTACAAGTATTTACATTTGTCCCCAATTAAAATAGTCACGTTAACCCGCGCCGTCTCTCTGGTCAGATCCTCACACCCCGTCTCGGAGGGCGGGGGCGGATAGTAACCCCCTTCTAAAATCCAAACTAAGCGTCGCACGAAAACGAAAGAGGTGTCATCGGAAAGCGCTCGACGAGTAGGATCCGGATCCACCCACAAAAACATTTCCCCGAAAGCGACGTCACTAGGGGGCTAGGTTTTTACGACTTTTCACGACTTACATTATGTTTATGGCTCTGGGGAGTTCATTTTGGGGAATATTTGAAGAAAAAAAAATTGGGGCATACAATTGTTTTGCCCCAACTTATTTTTGTTCTTGTTGAAATTTCAAGATTTTGAGTTTTCAAGTTGTCTTTAATTTTCCCATTTTAAAAAGTAGAGCAGACCGAGAAACGTTGTTGGAAGTCAACTTGCTCTCATAAAAAATGCTTACTTCAGCCAGAATCTTTGATTTGAACTCTAATAGGCAACTATGCAAAATTATTAAGTAGTCAAAAACGGAAAAAAATGAAAAATTCCTCTCGTACGTCTTGTTGCAACCCTAAAGATAAGCAAACAGCGCTGAAAGTTTCGTTCAAATACATGTATTCGTTAGAGCGTGACGACTAGTTGAACTTTTTTGGAGGTGACTTCACTTGACCTTGACTAACTCGTTGACCCTAGATGATCTGACTTGAACATTTCTGAAAAAGCATGCCAAATTGATGTGGGAAAAGGTATGCCAAATTTTGGCGCGCTGCGGCGCGCCGTTCGTTCACTATCCTCGAAAAACCTGAGGGGGCGGTTGAAGACCCCCGAGACGGGACGGGTTAAGGCTCGGATAGGTACATGACCTGTGAATGTCGTTCTACAATGTGCTGACCAATATTTCGTGGATCACCATGAGTGCATATGTTACTTCTATGGTTCGGAGTCAGAATGCTTTCAGGCTCTGAGTCGGAGCACATTTCTGCAATGGCAATTATGTCGTGAGCCTTGCCGGGCACCTTTGTCAAGGTCGTCTAAACTGACGAGTAAGTTCGCATTTCCGAATGACAGACATCTCCGGATCCACGAACAGAGTGCAATCGAAGCGGCACGCTTGATTGCCACGGTTAGTACACACCTAGGAGCCTATCGCAAACAGTAAACAAGATCGAACCCTGGCCACTCACCAGTGCAGCGACCCCACCCTCATACGCACGTGCCCGGCCAGCTCTTGTGTTTATGCCGAACCTCGCTTGGCCGTGGCTTAAACGTGTGCTCTCATTTCCTAATATTTGTGTCGTCATGACAACGATACTGTACATCGATTGGTTGACAGCCACTTATTTCCGAGCAGGCGCGCACTAACGCAGCCCAGTCCAAGCAACGTCCTCCGGTGGCGACGAGGGACGTCTGCGAAAACGTTTATTTTTGCCACTGAACTGTTGGTCTGAACCCAAGTTTCCAGAGTCGCCCGGATCGGAGTAGGAGCGCCCGGAGGACGTTTTGTCCGATGAGCAGTCTTGACAGTGGTCTCAACACATTGCGTTGCCGTTTTCGATGGTGGAGGGAGTGAAGTTATGTGTGGTCAACCTCTGGGCGCTGGGGAAAGTGGGTAATATGAGTGGTGACGGTGAGTTGGATAGCTTATCATATATTCGTGGTGTCATTATGCGTTTGTTTTTGGTGGTGTTTGTTGCGTTCCTTCTGCATATTTGTGCCGGAGCACATGTGGAGCCGATCTTATCCGATTCGAATCTGGAGGGCAAACTTTTTTTTTCAGATGTAAAATATCATCGAAAAAGTTTTATTTCCCGCTGTACACACCCGGTGAGCAATTTCAGTTTATTTTCACACTCAGCTGCCGAGGACGAGTAGTCTAGGGGTAAGTTGCCCGTCTCACAATCGAAAGGTTGTGCGTTCGAGCCTCACCTGTCGCAACTCTTCGCCCGCAACCAATCGGCGTGTGATATTGGCGACGCTACATGATTCAACGATCGAGGTGTCGCAAAAACCAATAGCCAACCAGCCACATTCCACTGCCAGCTCTAAAGCTACCCAGCTATTCCCGGACCACGCGTTTTTGTCACTCGACGGTGGGGAAGCCTACCGCGAATTGGGAACCGCTTCGGCAAATACGATTCTCTCTGGACCGCAGTGGGATCACGTGACTACTATGTTCACGCTCCACGCCCACGGACGCTTCTTCGAATCAAGCATCGGAGAAGGTGATCGTACTCGTATAGATAAAGCTCACCAGCTGACACCCAAAGAGGCTTTACCTCTTTGGGTGTCATGCTCCAACCTTTACATGAGAGAAGCTAATCCCGCTGTCCTTACATGTACCGATTTGGAGACGGTGGCATTACAGTGACAACTTCACTGCCATGAATGCACTGCCAGGTGGCAGCTCCGCCCCCACTACCCATCACGTCATCTTCCAGCCCCTATCCCAGGAGCGAGGGCTGCCAATGGGAGCATGCGCCTTCTGGATGTGAACGGACCTCGCTCTGGATGACCTCAGAACAGGTATAAAGAAACTGACCCAAATAAGAGGTAGCATGTCGAATAAGCTGACACTGACCGAAGTTTGGCCCGGTGTTGGCACATTGCCAGCTGGTGGCCGGACGCGGGCGGCCGGTCGCGCACCTTCCGATGTCGTTTTGTCAGAGCTGTCAGTCACGTCTACCAGCAGTGCCACAATACCAACAAGGAACTTGAGGTGACAAATTGACCAGTAGTGGGACATGACAAGGGACATGTTGTAAAACAATACACACTTCTTACGAAATGACGATTCCTCTCTTTTTCCGTTCTTGTTAGCTGTCCCTTTCCACACATGACTACCAGTCGCGCAACAATTGTGCCACCTTTACCAGCATTTAATACTGGAAATGGGAGTGTCGGGTTGTGCATCATGGGCGTAAGGGCGCTTCAAAAAGTAGCTCCATATCCATATGCATATCCATATGCAGATCCATATCGGGCGTATTTGATTTGATCCGAAGGAAAAGTATTGAGGAGGTCCTTCGATTATGAAATTGAGCCAACCAACAGAGTCGTTGCTACCAGTCATTTTGAAATGTTGCGAGTCTTCTGGGGTGATTTTTTCTCCTACATTAACGATGATATTAATTACCACATCAACGCATGTCCCGTGGTTCCCTTTATTTTGGCTCGTGAAATAATGTCTTGGCTATTTTATTCAACTTTTCCCACGGAGAAGCACAGAAAAGTGTGTGGGTAGGTGCGGTTGCCGTTGCTACTGTACTGACGTGCCTTTGGATAATGCCTAATTGCGAGGGGGTGCGATGAACGGACACTTCGGGGGTATTAGATCACCTGCTCTGGATCTCTTGACCGCAAAATCCCGCTGGCCTCTGCGACCCAGGGGTGCAGGTGAGGGGCGAACATGGTATGCATGTGGGAGGGGCCGATAAAGGGGCCACCACATTGCGTTCGCCGGAAGTCTGGCGCCGGACTATAGGGTAGAGGCAAAACACTGCACGGTAATTTGTCCACCCCCGAACTCTGCACTTGGGCACGGCTGGTGCAGTTATTCGAGGGACACATGGACGGGTTTGGCATTCCATAAGCCCCGAGGCTAAAAATGGTAGGGCCGGCTAGGCTATAACGACGACCAGGTACGTGCCCAACATGGTAGGGATCCGTGCCCACCCGTGGGATACGTCAGACCTGGTCGCAAGTGCACGACGAATAAGGCCCGGCGCGGCATCGATCGAACTTAAGGCTAGGTATGTCGGTCAAAGACACCAGAGCACTTGTATCGGCCCTCGGAGCCAGTACGATGAGACCCCTCGTTGCAGTTAAGACTTTGTCCAGGCGAGGAACGCTGCTAATAATGGCTAGGCCAGCCATGATTGGCAGTGAAAGGTTTATTAGTTCGGCTACGTACCATCAAAAATAGAGCAATGGTCTGATGTGAAGTGAATGAGGAGAATGAATATAAGTAGGAAGCGTTAAGGATCAGCGGAAGCCGCTTGGGGCTCAACGCAGGCACCTATTTCGTGCGGTACATTGTACAAAATTATACTATTACTGGAGTCCAAAAAGTTCCAACACGGGACATGTCATTTAAACCAATGGTAAATATCATCATCATCAATTCTCTAATGCAACGTATTAATTATAGTCTGGCTGAAAACGCTCACTTACGTATATGGTGTTCCCAAAACTTTGACCTCGCACATATATAAATTCGTTGTTAGGGACGGCAACTCAAACCAACATCGCGTCGGCTGGGGTTTGGGGAATGTGTGGTGAAGTTGGCGGCGAAGAACAACACAATACACCACTGACATAGCCACAATCAACAAAGGAGTGAGTTAGGTCAAGCCCTCAATAAGTCAGTTAGTTCAAGTAGTTCAATCAGTTCCAGTCGAGTTTAGGTTAGGCTGGATCTAAAATACATTTTAGCACACCAAATACATTCCACACACCCACACCCCTTTCACCCACGCCCCACTCACCCCACACACACCCACCCCACTCACACCCCGCACACCCACACCCCCACTACACCCGGCACCCACACCCGCCACCACCCCAGACACCCCACCGACGGCAGAGCCGCCACCCCTACACTAAACTCCCCCGTGTCAAAAGTGGACTTTCAGACGCTTTCGTACGCTTCATGCCTGCCCCGATTTCATTCGCTCATGTAGAGCACGGCATATTGCGGCCAGGATTAGAAGGGATACACGCCAGTGTTAGATTTTCACTTAACAGTCTTGTTGTTGGTGTGTATAATCCACGTTCATGAATTATTAGCACGACGTGCCTTAGCCTACCATGGTCTGGCAGGCACAAATAATGAAGTGTTTCAACTTTCGTTCAGAAAATGATGAAATTACTGACTTTGCATTCCTGAAAGAAGTTCATAATTTCTTTCGAAAATTTGGTTTGGATTTGATGAAACTTTGACATCCGATGTTTGTTTAGTGCATTTCTCTGTGTAATATGCAGCGCCCGAGTAGCCTCTGTTGAATGTTTGTTACACTTTGCAGACTGGTCACAATGTTTGTATGTTGCGTGCAATATGTGCATTATGTTGCAAACCATTTGGTCTCTTTCAAGATCTTACGCAGAGGTGTTGCACGGTAAGCCAATTGCTCAGAGGAATTGGGTTGCGGGCAACCATTTTCAACAAGGTATGTGTACGATTTATTTTGTGGGGACGGGGGTCCTGAGATGAAAGGCGGCATTCTCTTTCATCGCAAGCAGGTTCATAACATCACCCTACGTCAGGAAGTTGAAATATACTGGACCCCTTCAATGCACCTATGCACGTACCCACAAGCCAGACTCACAAACCTGCAAGCATTGCTTGCACACTTATTGAAGTGTTGCAGGAAATTGTTAGGTGTAGTACAAGGGCTAAGTTGTATACTTATGGCTTAGGGCTTCCAATTTCCAAGTACAATTCTGGTCTAAGCATTTCCACGAATTGAAGAAAATGGTGCACAAGAGCTATGGCTGCTTATTAATTACCCTGTACCAATCGATCACACCTACAAACTATCATTATACGGAGGATGTGCAGTGTTATTAAGGTCAAGTACAGAGTGCTCCGGATTTTAGCTTCCATTGTGCATGCTGGAAAGTTGGATCCTTTCCAGTCGTGCCGGCATTTTACCCTCTGTTCTGCTTCTGCACGCTCTTCAGATATTCCTGCAGCTCTCATGAACACCTGAAGTAGCACATGTGCATTATTTCCAATGACGTTGCCGGGTTGTCGTGTCAAGGACCCAGTATGACTAGGCAAGAGCTGGCGTCGGTAGTTCAGCGGTTAACCTGAGCGTCCGGCACACTAGTGGCACGGGGTCCGATTCCCGGCGGTGCCCGCCCTTCCTGCCAGTGTGAGAGGCAAGCGACGCCATATTGCGTCAGCTGCTGAGTGCGTCGTAAAACCACAACAAATGAAATCAAATCAGAGGTAGGAGTGACATAAGTGTGTCGCAATATTAGCCAGATATCACGGCAAGATATGGGTCCAAACGGCATGCTACTTCCTGCCCTTCATCATCATTATTACCAATGGATAACGTCATGACCATCTGTAATTGCTGGCTTAGTATAATGACTTCTTCTCCGGGGAGGAAAGTGACCAATACCGAGGTGGGGTTAATCAAATAAAAAAAAGTTTTTTAATCAAAAATATTTCACGCCCCCTCCTCCGGCCCCGCCCCCACCCAAGCTCCCGCCCCAGGGGCCCCGTATGGTCAAAAATAAATTATAAAATAAATCTAAACTTCAATTTTTATTTTAATTAAACCTAAACCCCTTTTTTATGGAGGTTTTAAAATTTCTTAAAAATAAAAAAAAAAAAAAAAAAAATAATTTAAAAAATATCTGGCAATGCAACAAGTGGACTTTTTGTTAGTGTATTATTATTTAGAGTGTCAAAGGTCCAAAATAGATCATTTTCCCACAGTGATGCAAGCGCACATGTACGTATGCTTACACCTTGAAAGACTTCCCGCGACCTTCCTTCATGAGAATGGCGACGTTATGCTAGACACGGCTGCTGGTTTACTATAAATACACACTGTTCTCCATCTTGTATGCCACCATTGCTGATGCACATATGTATATATATATATATATATATATATATATATATATATATATATATATATATATATATATATATTATTTATTTATTTATTTATATATGTTGCTTTTACTATATAAGGAGATGCCCTTCTTACATGCTGCCCAATTTTCAAATTACTACCGGATATTTCATTTGGTCGCATGTCCAATAATCTTGCCAAGTAGACATCAATAGTTGGCGTGCACAAACACGTCGAAGATTTTAACGGGAAGTAGCCGTTTGTTTGCACATAATTAACCAGCATAATCAGCGTAAATCAGACATATGCGATCTGATCATCATCGTCGTTAGCCAGCACGCACTGCTGGCTCCACACACTCTGCACACAATAAAGTCGCGTGTCAGCACCGCCTCCGCCGTCAGCTCATATCGACGGTGGAGGAGGTGTACGGCTGGTATAAATAATGCCAGTTAATTACGTGCAAACAAACGGCTCCTTCCCATTAGCATCTTGGACGTGTTTTGCGCAGACCAGCCGACTATTGATGTCTACTTGGCAAGATTATTAAACATGCGACCGTATGAAATATATGGTTTGTTTGTTTCTTTGTTTATTGATTGGTTCACGACACACTTTATGCACATTCACGGCTAATGGCGCCGCCCATACTGTTTCGCCGGTAGGCGTATGAAATATATGGTAATTTGGAAGTTCAGCAGAATGTAAAAAGTAGCATGTCCTGTCACAGTATATGCGCCATATACATATCCATCAGCAATGGTGGCATACAAGGTGGTGCACAGTGTGTACCTATGGTAAGCCAGCAGCTGTCCCGCATAACGTCGCTATTATCATGAAGGAAAGTCGCGGGCAGTATTTCAAGGCGTAAGCATGCATACATGTGCGCATGCATCCCTGTGGGAAAATTATCTACTTTTGGACCTTTGACCCTCTAAATAGCAACACACTAACAAAAAGTCCACTCGTTGAATCGCCGGATAAAGGGTCAGTATACTAAACCTAAACTCCGGTAACCAACCAACCAACCAGCCAGCCAATGGCGCCCATCAGGAGTGGGAAACATCGCCTCCTCTGGAAGTGGCCTCCTAGAACAGGCGTCCCCCAGCGATGGAAATGCTTAGATTCGCCCTCAGAAATAGGCGATGTGACCCGGTGCGGCGCGGTCCCTCCTGCCCTGCTGCCTTTCAGTCCAGCTCGTGCAGTATGCCACTGCTCGGATGGACGGTCACGCTGCCCCGGGGCATCCAGGTCACGTGACGGAGCGTCACCGCATCCCCGGCGGAACACCTGCTCAAGACAGACACTATGGGTGCTGTATGGCCGCAGCGGTCATGCGCCCCTTAGCGCAAATAACCAACCAATCGTCAAGACAAACACTGCGAACACTTGACAGGAAATACTGTCATTTGGTGCTGCTGAAGATGAAAAGTAAGAAGCAGCGTAATTCTGAACGAACAAAGCATGATATGAAGCATAGGAGTACAGTTTTTAAGGCTTCGAAAATGGAACGGTCTGGTCGGGTCGGGTCTGATCTGGTTTGGTCTGGTTTGGTATACTGTGGTCTGGTCGGGTCACCAAATATACCGTGTCATTTGGGGAGGAGGCAGTTAGACGCGCGATAACCGGAGAAGGGAGAGCGACACCTTGCTACGTGCACGGAGGTGGGAATCATGCAGGGGAAGAACACTTTTTATCAATCACAATCGCTGTCCATTGACATGGAACTGTAAGTCAGTACGGAGGTTTCATCAATAATGATGGGATAGTTTGGCAAGTCAGCACAGTACATTGACATGCGTGCGTGCCCCATGCTCGGCATAGGAGGCCCCAATTTCGGAAATATTTCATCCTGTAGTACACTCGTATTGAAAAACAGTCGGCTTCCCTCTTGCCGAAATCGTGCCCGTTTGACGAATATTGTGGACGTTTCTCAAACTTCAGAACACTATGCCAAGATGTCGACTTGTAGTTGGCATATTTTCCGAGGTGGGTCGCAGCTCGTTTTGTCCCACAACTTCCACGCCCACTTTATCACGTACACAACCGATTGGCGCGCCACTTTGTATAGAACTGGCATTGGCCACATGATTGTCCGGCTTTGCGGTGCGCATGCCACGCGACATGATGACATGAGCGTAAAAACAATGGGCCAGGGGGACAATGTACGCACGACCCGAATTTTATCGAATTTTAGCTATTAGCCGTGTGGCGTTGACTAGACAGTGGTCTCAAAATCGGCTCCAACCTCCGTATACATACACACTTCTTAGTCCGTTCCTACACCCATTCACGCCGGCTTAGCCACATGCCCGACGACTTAATTTATTCAGGAACCTCTGCGAGACTAGAATTGTAGGTACATAGAAGACACTTTCTTTGAGGAGCGGACGAGTACTTCAGAGGAAAGATGAGTTTGAAGCCAGCACAAATCATGAGCGGGGATGGCCGAGTGGTTACGGTGTTGAGCTCTGGGTACCAAGGGTTCCGGGTTCGGCACCAACGCCGCTCGGGACATTCCCCAATCCCGCTAATCACCGGCGAAACAGTGTGGGCGGCTCCATTAACCGTGAATGTGCATAAGGTGCGTCGTGAACCACCCAATAAACTAACTAAGATAGCAAAAATAATACTTGCACGGGCTGGTCAATTTTGTGATTAAGGTACTTCCAGATAAGGCGCCCACCACGCCGAAATTGCTAGCAACGCTTCAAACGCAGGGCGCGCTGGGCTAGGCTAGATCCACCCGGCCTATCCCGGAGGTTAGATTCCCGGAGGTATAACCGGCCAGTTTGCTCAGAGGTTCGCTCAGAGGTTTTCCTCTCGTATTGCATTGATCTCGGTGGGGATCGCTGGCAGTAGGTAAACACTTCTGGTGCGTCCTCGTCCGGAATCAGTGTCCAAGAACATTTTGCTTTTGCTGTGGTGTGACAACTATTACGGTTCGACAATGGGATCCTTTTTTCCAGGGACACTGGCGTTTCGGCCTGTCGTATGCTTTCCTATTTCGAAGGTTGAAATAACAATGCATGCGTATTATTTCCTTGTAGCATGCACACTAGTTTTCCCACATATCGCGACACGAATTGAGCGGGTTTATATTTATCGTGGCTCCTTTGTCGCGACAAATTCATCCCGACATTCGATGTGTCTCGATAAACGTGTTCAATTTGCACACTAGAAAAGTATCGATATCAGCGCTACTGGATCTTGTTCACTCGGTCTGTATTCTGGAGAAACCCGAAATGAGAATAAAAAGCACACTGGCCGGTTGGCGTCTGGATGATTAGGGCTTTCCGTGTGGCAAGCTGGGTGGACTCGGAATCGGGATCCATCAGACATGTGCTGGCTGCTCGCGTGGTTGTACATTCCCACAGCCTGCTCATTGCAGCGGACCCGATAATTTAACGCCGAAAACCTATTGGCCCCACGCCACATACCGACGGCCTTCTAGAAACCGGTCATACCGTATTTGGCCAGCTACCCGTTGACCTTCTTGGCGGATAATTATAGGTTCAACTGTACCCGGAACCCTTCTCAGCTGGGAAGTGCACACTGCACGGCCGGAGCTGCCCAGCCCCGCTACTTGACCCGACCTGAAGTGCACACTGCACGGCCAGAGCTGCCCGGCCCACCACGTGACCCGACCTGAAGTGTACACTGCACGGCCAGAGCTGCCCGGCCCACTATGTGACCCGACCTAAAGTGCACACTGCACGACCGCAGCTGCCCGGCCCACCACTTGACCCGACCTGAAGTGTACACTGCACGGCCGGTGATCTGTACACTGCACGGCCGTGACTCGACCTGACCGGCGCCGTCGGGCCCGACGAGGTCGCGACGCGCGGCGGGAGGCGGGTGACAAGACCCGGTCGCCGCGCCGCCTGAGGCTGGCCGGGGTCGACCGTCGGCACTGAGTCAAGGTCGTGCTCCCGCCCGCTATCTGTTGACCCGTGAACCATGACGCCCCGGCAGCGCCGGGCTCGCACGGGCCGTTGACCTCCGTGCGTGCAGAAGCGCGCGGCAGTGCGACATCTTCGCGCGGTTTGTTTTTGCGCCTGCTCTTGGGAGGCCATGCGCGTGCACGAGCTTGCCACTCTCGGATTATGTTCCGCCTGGTGAATACGGCATCATATCGGGTTCATGTTCAGCGAGCATGCACGGCGAAGGTGATCCAAGATGAGTCAAGCTGCGGGACGTCATAATAGCTACGATTAGTAACGCTGCCAAACAACCCGCCACACGCCAAACAGCAATCAAACCCGGGCTTAGGGACCGTTACCGTGGTCGTGATGAGGCGGAGCAGGCCCCGAAATGGACACCCGGCACATCTGGTCCGCCTCCCACAACATTAGATACTCATTCTAGGGTTATGATACCGTTGGGCAGCCATTTGATCAGATCTATAACGTTGCAGCCCCCATGAACTCGACTTCGACAATGCTTGCATGGATAAACGGGTGGGTGTGTCCATACAAGCGTTTGCGATAAACCGGTATGCCAAGGGCACAACTCCACAGGAACACCGCCGGGTCACATTCCACATGCTCACCGCGATGCCAAATTCCACATGCACACCGCGATGCCAAATTTCAGATGCACACCACCATGCCCAATTCCACATGCACACCACCGTGTCACATTCCAGATGCACACCACCATGCCCAATTCCAGATGCACACCTCCGAGTCAAATTCTGCATGCGCACCGCCACGTGGCCGGACCCATCCAGACAGCGGTGTGCACGCGCTGGCGCGCCGGCCGCCGCACCTCGCTGCACGCGGCCGCGGTCAATATGGCGGCCGAACGCGGACGGCCGCATCAGATAGCGAAAGTAGCTCCAAGGTCAAGAGGTCATGCAACCGAGCGTGCCGGCCATTGATTGGCAGTTGGGCGCCGGCAGCGCGGCGCAGGGCGAGCCGGTCCA
Source organism: Imbricaverruca yamaguchii (assembly GCA_034440575.1). Classification (NCBI taxonomy): domain Eukaryota; kingdom Metazoa; phylum Arthropoda; class Thecostraca; family Neoverrucidae; genus Imbricaverruca; species Imbricaverruca yamaguchii. The sequence goes on from JAOTOL010000964.1 coordinate 145,663, forward strand.
GCGGGGTCTCGCACTTGTGGCGCCGCTCCGCCGTACAAGGATGTGGCCCGCCGGCCGGACCTGGGCGGGCGCACCCTGCTGTCGACGGCCGCCGCCGGAACGGGTCATTTATGCGCCGGACGGGTCGAGCGCCCGGTACGTGTACTGATTGTCCCGGACGGGTCAAGCGCGCGGTACGTGTACTGATTGTCCCAGACGGGTAAGCGGTACGTATGCTGATTATCCCGGAAGGGTCAAGCGCCCGGTACGTGTACTGATTGTTCCGGATGGGTCAAGCGCTCGGTACGTGTACTGATTGTCCCGGACGGGTCAAGCGCCAGGTACGAACGTCGGCTTTCGGTTCAGCCCTGTCCGTGACTTCTGCTATGGCTTTGTGCATGCATGCCATGTGAAAATCGCGCACAATGGGACTATGGTCCGGGAAGTAGGTGTCGGCTCTTAAGATTCTCGTTGGGTATCGTATGGACGTACGGCCGCTGGCAAGTAGATAACCCGAAGGACACTATTCCTTCGTATTCTCTGGGATTTCCTGTCGTGGGTTGAGGTGGCAGGGTATCGCTGAATGTGCTACCGAAGCATGGCTGCAGATCCCGGGTGAGTCCGGGGTCCGGGCCCCACTCGTCTGGTATCATGCTAATGTTAATTTGTAGTTCGCCCTACTCAATCTCAAAACATCGTCTGGAAATATTGACCTCTTGTTTAGTGAGATATCCAGCATTGTACTGAAGAGTCTTATCATTCCCATTATGACACTAGCTGATGAGCAACACTTGAGGAAGTCCTCAAGGGAGGTAATTGGCTATGAATTTTGTTGTCAACTCGATTTGTTGGTAGATTTCTAAATATAAAGAAATCGTACGAAGCGCATGCGCGAAAGCTTTAGTCTGAAATGAGTTTGCAGGATATATGTGGTTGTTGCATTCAGCCTATTATTTTAGATGGGACCAACAGGTATCCGCGGTTAGTTTAAGAGGGCCATAGTCTTGGGCACATGAATGAGATACTACCAAGGTATACCTTGGTGTTTTACCGAGCCTTTATCAGGCTAATCAGAAGTGATAGCGAAAAACAAAACATCATTTTACGACAGGAACTTATCAACCAGAAAACTAGAAACGATTGACTATGGGCGCAATATAGCCAGATCAGCTGACGCGTCTTACAATCTAAACTACACACAAAACAAGGGACGTGACTGGAAGCTGAACGTAGTCTGCGAACTATGCGGATGTGGTTTGAAGCAAACCGAAAGAATTAATTAATCATAATTACTTGATCACATTCAATCGGACCAGACGAGCAAGATGCACATCTGCCGTCGTCTTTTGTAAGTGCAAAGCCGACAATGACGAATTCTACCCACGATCATTACGGGATCTTTCAGTTGCATCGGTCGCTATCCCCATGGGAAGTCATGCAGGAAATTGACAACAGACTACAAATTAAAAATAAGAAATGATCTCGCTTCTGACCTAATGGATCTCAAAGTCCTGGGTTCGCCGGGCTCAGCTGTTTCCCACGCCAGAAGTGATCGGCATTATGTGTAAGGAAGCCGTGTTGAGTTGCCGTGATCACTGGGCCCCGCTGAACAGACCGTGGCCGAATAATGCTATCTAGCTTGGTGTGAAGCCGGGCAACAAAAAGAGCGGATTGCATTTGTTGTCAACCGTGGAACAGAACAACCCCGGTGGGGTGTACACGCAACGGACGCAGAACGAACAACGATGGTTTGCCAGACAGACAACGTCGGAACGCCAGAGAAGTGGAGCATTGTTCGCACCGCACGGCTGGACCACTATTCGCTATAAAATCATGAAAAATGTCCAGTGAGAAACCGACCGAAACATCTGAAATAAGCGGCATTCCGCATGGCCTTGAACCAAAACAAGGAATACCAACCAAACGAACCAACGGGTGCAGATAGTCACTGACAGGTGTCAACACTGTGACCGTCAGCTCAGTAATAGAGCGTCAACACACCGATATCACACGTGGAACTACAGACCGCGCCGATAATAAAACAAAACAGATACGGTACGGATACTGACAGTGGCTGACATCCGCGAACGGTTGTCATGCAAATAACAAGTCATAAAAGTATTCGCCGCATCGTGAGGTATTAGCATTTGGGAAATCCGGCCCGGAAAGATCAGCGACCATCTCACTGCTGGAAAGTCGTCACCAACCACGCTTGTCCGACCTAGACTGTTCACAACTCGCACCGCACCGCACCGCACCGCACCGCACCGCACCGCACCGCACCGCACCGCACCGCACCGCACCGCACCGCACCGCACTGCACCGCACCGCACCGCACCGCACCGCACCGCACCGCACCGCACCGCACCGCACCGCACCGCACCGCACCGCACCGCACCGCACCGCACCGCACCGCACCGCACCGCACCGCACCGCACCGCACCGCACCGCACCGCACCGCACCGCACCGCACCGCACCGCACCGCACCGCACCGCACCGCACCGCACCGCACCGCACCGCACCGCACACGCACCGCACCGCACCGCACCGCACCGCACCGCACCGCACCGCACCGCACCGCACCGCACCGCACCGCACCGCACCGCACCGCACCGCACCGCACCGCACCGCACCGCACCGCACCGCACCGCACCGCACCGCACCGCACCGCACCGCACCGCACCGCACCGCACCGCACCGCACCGCACCGCACCGCACCGCACCGCACCGCACCGCACCGCACCGCACCGCACCGCACCGCACCGCACCGCACCGCACCGCACCGCACCGCACCGCACCGCACCGCACCGCACCGCACCGCACCGCACCGCACCGCACCGCACCGCACCGCACCGCACCGCACCGCACCGCACCGCACCGCACCGCACCGCACCGCACCGCACCGCACCGCACCGCACCGCACCGCACCGCACCGCACCGCACCGCACCGCACCGCACCGCACCGCACCGCACTGTACCGCACCACACCGCACCGCACCGCACCGCGCACGCACCGCACCACACCGCACCGCACCACACCACACTGTACCGCACCACACCGCACCGCACCGCACCACACCACACCGTACCGCACCACACCGCACCGCACCGCACCACACCGCACCGCACCACACCGCACACTGTACCGCACCACACCACACTGTACCGCATCACACCACACTGTACCGCACCACACCGCACCCACACCGCACCCACACCGCACCCACACCGCACCACACCGCACCGCACCGCACCACACCGCACCACACCACACTGTACCGCACCACACCACACTGTACCGCATCACACCACACTGCACCACACCACACCGCACCGCACCACACCACACCGTACCGCACCACACCACACCGTACCGCACCACACCGCACCGCACCACACCGTACCGCACCACACCCACCGCACCACACCGCACCACACCGCACCACACCACACTGCACCGCACCGCACCACACCACACTGTACCGCACCACACCACACTGTACCGCACCACACCACACCGTACCGTACCACACCACACTGTACCGCACCACACCACACTGTACCGCACCACACCACCGCACCACACCACACTGTACCCCATCACATCACACCGCACCACACCACACCACCGCATCACACCACCGCATCACACCACCGCACCACACCGTACCACACCACACTATACTGCCACCACACCACGCCACATCACACCACATCAAACCACAACAGCTTGGAGGTTACCACCGTCATAGCCATTGTATGTTCGGTGCAGGCGCTGATTCCAATGGGAATTGTACAATTATCATCAGTCTTTATTGCTGATGACTCTGGAGATTATGTCTAGAAATATTAATGGCTAACTTGGTGCCATTATCTGATGCTAAAATGTAAATGTTACAGCTGGATTTCCTGCAGCTGAGTGTCTTCCAACTGGAAGCTGCGGGTAAGGCTGACGAGAAGCTGAAGTGTGATATTTGTCAGCGCAGTGGTGCATCCCCTGCGGCCTATAGGCGGCAACTGGGCCGGCAGTCGGCGCGCCTGAAAACCAAAATAATCAGTCGAATAGGTTATGCTGCTGCATTGATCAACGTATTACTTCAGTAAACGCCAACAACGGTGACGAAAATCGCCATGAAAAAGGGGCGAATGAAACAAATTCATTGATTGCAAATTTGTAATGAAACATAGCATCATTCCTGGTTAGATCATGTCACGCCTGTGGTCTACGTCAACCCGTGCTTAATAAACGGCGACCCGTGCCAAATATGCGGCGATCCGTGCCAAATGAACGGCGACCCGTGCCAAATGAACGGCGACCCGTGCCAAATATGCGGCGACCCGTGCCAAATGAAGGGCGACCCGTGCCAAATATGCGGCGACCCGTGCCAAATGAAGGGCGACCCGTGCCGGATATGCGGCGATTAGTGCCAAATGAACGGCGACCCGTGCCAGATATGCGGCGATCAGTGCCAAATGTGCCACCGTAATGTCTGGGGACTGTGTCGACCCGAACCAAATGTGTCGCCTACCACCTGGGGCTTACGGCGGTCAGTGCAAAATGTACTGCGACTCGTGCCAATTATGCCACTGGAAAAGGTATGTCCCAGTTATGTCGAATGTACGCCGCTCTGTGTCAATTGTGTCACATTTTTAACACAGACATCTTAGTCTCGGAAAAGAAGAACAAGTATTCAAATCACACCTTACTTTTTTCAGTTAGTGTTCTGAATACATCCGACGTCAAATAATTCGGCATATCGGTGCATGCCGCTTCGCAACACGTTGAACAATACTGTCCAGTGTTGAATCTTTGTCCAAACAGAGAGTCGCATTCGCTGGCGTTTTAGCCACTTTTAGGCCACCATAGGTGGCCAAAACTAATCCCTTTGACACATCTTGAACGGTGGCTTTGTCCGGTAAAAGCCGCCAGATAGCATACAATTTAGAAAATATGAACCGTTGTTAAGGTATACATTACTTCTTCCAAATAAATTACATATTATTATTACAATAAATTACTATAAATTGCAAAGTATCCTCATAGACAAGCCGCATGCAAAAATCGTCGGCCAGTTTGTGACACCTTTCAAGTAATTAGTGTCATACATTATGAAAATATGGATGATAAGCTATATGCCTATTGTTATATATGTACGCGAATTTGGAACATCTGAACTGGACACAACAAACAGCCTCTACAATGTCTTCAGTGACGATTAAAAATCGCCTGGGAGGAATCCACCAAGGAGGTCTCCTGACGTGTGATCAGATTGCATAGCATCATGCCACTGCACGCTTGGTATAGATGCACGCGCAGGCCACGCTGATGTCCGGTACACTGCCGTGTGCATGATGTTATTGCTATTGCCATGCTATTTGTGATTTTGCTCCAAGCTTCGTCAGTTAGGTGTCTGCCCCAGTGTGAAGTGGGTGTTTGTGCAGGTGCGTACCTCTCCACGGAATAAAACCAACACTTTGATTGTAGCATATTAATCCCTTCATGGAAACGTTGCGTAATTTTTGCGTTGCTGTAGAATAGAGACCGGGAGACCGGGAGACCGCGAGACCGGGAGACCGCGAGACCGGGATGGAGTGCGAGTTGTGTCCGGACGGCGGTATTTCGGGAAAGCAATTATCTGTGTACGCCACTCCCACCTCCGGGCTGACGCAATGCTCCGGCCACAATAATTTGCTCGCAATTACGGACAGCCCAATAGGGAGGGTGCTAAACGCGGCCTCGCCAACTGCCCGACCGCTCAAGTGACGGCCGTGTTTTGCGCACATTTCGCGTCACGGTCAACAGACATGCTCGTGTGCACAGTCACGACGTTCCAACGAGCCGGCGTCGAGCGAAGGCTTTTTACGCGGCCCAAAAACGACCGTCTTTCCTGGCAAAAAGCAATTGCGTTCCCGGCGTCACGTGACCACCTGCTGTGCGCTGCTGAGTCAGAGGTCATCGTCACCTGGCGGTCAGTTCCCATCGCCCGAGGGCGTTATCCATGTACGGTGCTGGGACTCACCAGTGTGGCGAGAACGTCACCGTCCGGTGATACTCGTTTTTGTGTGCGGTAGTTGATGTTGGCTCCCTTTCTTGTGCTGCATGCTGGTAGTGTGCACGCAGTTTGTTTGCCGAATGCGGCCACACGCCGTATTTATGCTGATCATCGTCGGCAGCCATCGCCAGAGGCTGTACTCTGAGGCATACAGATATTGCCGCTGAACTTTGCACTTGCTTTAATTAGTAAAGCTTAGTTGATTTTTCAGTTAGTCGATAGGTCAGCACGTCCACACAGATAGAACTGCGGTATAGCATGGAGCAATACATGGCACAAGCCAATTAGACACCGAATTCAAGACATGCAAGAGGAAACTCTAATAATTCGTCTACATTAAATTCGCGTGCACACGGTAGGAATATAACTGCTCCCATTCATGCTGCGCGGTCTGGGCACAAGCCATCGTAGATTAGATACCACACACTTGCCACCCGAAGATACTGCCACTCATTAATGAATGAAAATTGTTTTGGTGTAAAAAGACACTTTCTCATAAGTGCAATTTTTCGGGCGGAAAGGGTATAAATATGCTCACTTGAACCATGTGCTCCTTTATTCAGTTGTATCATTTTATTGCAACGTACAGGCGGCGATTTTGCAAAATTATTGCGGGGTGTGGGGGAGGGGGGGTGGAAGAAATGCCTGAAGACCAAAATTAAATGTGTGGCCTGGGGGAGCTATTTTACTCGCATGACACTGCTTCCTCAAGATAGACAAGCAGGCACATAGACCATTTCCTGTTCCGCAGTGCATGGGTAGCAGATGACATTGGTATATTTCTTTGCCCTCACCTTTTGGGTAAATTTTCACGTGGGAGCCCACCATTAACCTGATTGCAAACATTCTAAATTATGTAATCACAGCCGTTTTATATTGCTATAAAGCTTCAACCTCCTTCCCAAAACTATGGTTATCCGGTGAGCCGTGTAGAATAATGAAACACTGGATATCTCGTAACGCAGTCTGGAAGACGTCTGCTCAACATCTATTGTTTGTCCAGGCTACTGCTATTACATTTTTAAAACTGGTTATGCTGCTTGCAGCTGGGCCACTGCGATATTTGGGCGTTTAGCTGGCCTAAACGCAGACACATATGCGGGATGTCGGATGACATCGTCAAATGTAATATTCTATTTGACGTCACATTGAAAAGAAAACAAGTCGAAATTTCACCACGATGTAGACATCTCTGGATGACATTTACAAAATTAATTCCGGCGATTTTTCGTCATATGCGCGTTCACGACACTAGTGGGAGACTTCGAAAAGCGTGCAAGCACATTTTAGCCCGGAACCGAATACCGTCCCGCCAACCTTCGTTCTTGCCAGCCACCAGTCGACACTGGATCCGGATCCATGAAGCGATACCTTCCTCAAATTGGATTTCAACAGGTGACATCACGAGCAGTTGCTCGTGCGGACATCATGAAATGTTCACTCATTTTGACTCGAACTTGGCGACTTTCTTCTTTTTCCACTTAGGGCAGTATGCTTAGCCTACACTCCGGTCTATTCCAACCTACAAAGGTGCACCTTTCGCCTATTTATGCGGCTTTAAACTGGAAACGCGTCGCACTCGCGGTTCCAGCTTGTGAAAAGTCAGAAATCTACCGTTTACAAATATCGTTCACGTTTCACGGAGCGGGTGGATTACGCCAGCGAGCCGCGATCAGCACTAGCGTAACTCAGACTGGGGGGTGAGTTGATAACTCAGATAACGTAACTCAGCGGGGGTGAGCCGACTCCACCCGAGACGCGACTGTCCCGACCCTGAGCTGTCTGCTTCGCCTGGCATCCAGCCATGGGCCGACAGCGAGGCCGTCAGCTGACTCCAGCGTGGCCAACGCGCCATGGGCGACGATGAATGTCACCCTCTCTGAGGGCGCTGCGCCGTGGAATGTCGCCCACTGGCAGGACGTCCAGCCGCGAAATGTCACCCACTTCAAGGCGTAGTACCGTAAAATGTCACCCTATCGCGGGGCGTCGTGCCGTGAAATGTCGCCCGCTGGCGGGGTGTCGTCCCGTGAAATGTCATCCACTCGCGGGGCGTGGTGCCGTGAAATGTCACCCGCTGGCGGGGTGTCGTTCCATGAAATGTCATCCACTCGCGGGGTGTCGTACCATCAAATGTCACCGGTCGCACATCACCCTATCGCAGGATGTCATACCGTCAAATCACAACATCGTCACACCAGTTTTCGCGGCGGGCTGTTGGAGACAGCCGATGGCTTCCGGTGAGTAACGTGGCGTTCGGAGACGCACACGCTCGCTGCTGTCCAGGACAGGGGCCGACCATCTTAGGGAACGGGGGGGGAGATGACGTAAACAGTTGGGGAGCAATTGCGGGGTCAAACGAGGTCATTTAACCCAACCTCCCTTCCCTAGTTCCCAGATTACATGTTAGTTATCTGGGTAGTAATGTACAAATAGGACGCCGTGACAACAAGCGATAGTGTCAATGGACTTAAATTATCGCAGGGGCGCAACCAGGATTTTCTTAAGCGGGCCCCACCCCGAAGCGAGAATATATCAATAAGTGCAGACCGCTTTAGGCACGAGAAACACGCCGAAAATTTCTAGTTTGGAGTAGTGCAATTCCAAAAATGTCTTACTTGACGTAGTGTGTTTTCTTTCGTCAAGGTGGGCAATGCCGGGCCACCGCTCTCCTGGCTACGCCTCTACTTTCGTGAGACAGGACAGCTCGATTGAGGGAACGAGAGAACCGCTCGGCGGGCTATCTGTTCCCGGAAGCGACATCAGTGCAGATATGCAGATGCAGTTGGCGCGAGACTACACTAGATGTTCGGTGTTCGCATGGCGGCATTCCGGGGCGATCATTTGGCGCGAGAGTCGCGGCACCACGTAACCGACACGGCACCACAGACGTGATGAAGCCCAGGGTGCTTCCGATCAGCTCAACAGCAGACTGGGAACCAGCTGCACATGCTGCGAGGTAGCGCAAGATGGTGCGCGCGACCGAGCGCTCACATGACCTGGAGGGGGACGAGTAGTCTGGGGGCAAGTTGTCCGCCTCGCAATCGAAAGGTTGTGGGTTCGAGTCTCACCTGTCGCTACTCTTCGCCCGCGGCCAGTCGGCGTGAGAGATTGGCGACGCTGCACGACTCAACGGTCGACGTGTCGTAAAACCAATAGCAAACCAACCAGCATAACATGTGGGGCAGTGGGGCAGAGATGGGATAAGGTGTCCGACCTCCATCCGAATGGCTGTGGGTTCCAGTATCACCCGTCGTTGTTTTGTGCGCGCCACCAATCGGCGTGGGCGACACTGTGTGACCCAGAACTGCCGGCGCATCGTGAGACCGATACACACCACCGCCCGAGGCAAAGATAGAATGAGATGGAATGAGCTGAGATGAAATGAGCTGAGATGAAATGAGCTGAGTTGTTGAGTTGTTTAGTTGAGTTGTTTGGTTGAGTTCAGCTGATGCCGGTTGTGTCCTAACCAACGGCCGGTTGACCGGGCCCGACTGTTCAGTGACTGGTTAGCGCGGCTACTCTGGGAGGCGCGGCTCTGACATGCCACCAATTCCAGCGATAGATTAATCTGAAACGGCACTGTCATGGTTGATGACGATAATCCCCAGCAGGTGTCTCGTTATGGACGCATAGCTAGATGCCGTTAGATATGCAGCTGCGCAGTATCAGTTGGTACATTTTTAGTCGTGTCGTCCGCTTCCTGGAAATTTTACCACAGCTTTGCATGCTGATTTCGAATACCTCGTTGGTTCTGGGATCTTCGAAGTAGAAAGAAAACAGCACACGCTGTTGGGGAATATTTCTGATTTGGGAGCATTCTTGTACAGTTTGTATGTCAGCAACTGCTATGTAAGTGAATCCTTCTCCGAAATATAAGTGAATTTATATTCCTAAGCGAATAACCGTGTGCATTTTCAGGGGTGCCTTTTCATTAATTTCGACATACTTTCCCATGGGTTTCTATATTAAACTCCACGGATGCTCGGTAGGTTTATGAGTGCACAGATTCCCGTAAAATACAATTGTTCATCCGTGCTTCTATGTTGGGCATTTTTAACTCCGACGCGAATATGGAATCCGAAATCAGCATGAAACCTCCATTAATTTCAATGACCATCAGCAAGGAGCGAATCTCTGAGTGATGAGGGTGATATACTATGTACTATATACATGTGTACTATATACTATGTACTATGTCCGAAGGGCGAATATCCCAGAAGAAAATATACCAGTCTGCCCAAACTCTGCGTTGTTGCCGGTCATGCGTGGGATGGAAGGCATGGCACTCTCTCAGCATGTGATCCGGGGAAACCGGGATAGGTAAGGGCAGCAACACGGCCTGGATTTTCAGAAGACGAGGGTCAAGGGCAATGCGTTGAATGGGAGGAAGCAACTTTATTTCGTGCATGAATAGTCTGTGGATGGGATGTTCATCTCCGGACCGGGAGACTTTGCATTCGAGTCTCACCTGTCACTGCTCTCTGCCTGCGAAGACTCGACGAGGGAAGATTGGCAACGCTATTTGATCGAAGGTAGCAGACTCGTAAAACTATACTAACAGATGCACCAGCAGCAGCATCCGACAGTGCTCCAGTCGTTCGGTGTATTCGACATGCGAAACACACATGCCACGGGCTCGGCCCTCTCTACCACTCCTGAACCTTCAGTCTTCACCACCAGCCTACACCAACATTCAGTCTAGACCACCGGGTGTAGACAATTTCTCGTCCGATTAAACATCAGTTATTATCAGCCAATGCACCCATGCCCACCTGCTACAGACGGTCTCTTTGCCTGATTTAACATCAACTAATATCAGCCAGCCTCAATGACCACTGGCCTACTTCCACGAGTTGGCAGCTCTGAAAACACGGTGTTCGATAGTTTGGCCAGCTGCTGCGAAGTGTTTGGGCGTCGGGGATTTGGATACCAAACCCCTCGTAGGCAGTCGGTGTCTCCTATGGCCAATTTGTGGACGGGCCCCTGCCGGTGCTGACCCGAACTGACGCACGCCGGCCAGCTGGACTCATCGGAGATTCTGCAAAGTCCGCTCTGCAATGCTGAGTGAGTCCGGCCGCCGCCGGGCTGCCCGTCCGGCGGTGGCTGCGGCGGCGGCGGCGCGACGCCGAGGCATCAATGATTTAATGCCAAGGTCAAGGCTCGCTCGCCGCCAGGAGGGGACGGACGCGGGGTCACGACCTCTTGCCCTCCCCTCGGTCGGCCGGCGCGGTGCTGTTCGGCGCCCGCGGGTTCTGGCGCGCCGGCGGCGCCCGCCGGGAGTTCCAGCGTGCACCCATTCCTTGTCCAGAGCGGGTGATACGTGGACGTTGGAGGTGCCGGGTTGGTTCTCTCAAATCGGCTGTTGGCAGCTGCACGCAAGGTGAAACGACGGGACGCATTGTGAATGCAGCTGGTTCACGTCCGTGTGATTTGATGCCAGACTATTGGAAGGATTCCAAAAATTGATCCTGGGTCCTAGATGATGCATCTTATCGCCATGGAGTTCTCCAGATTCAAAGTGATCGCTAAAACTCTCCCCAAAAGAGTTTTTTTTTTCAATCCTTTCGGCGGTAATGATTCACTTCTCCTGCTAGGTTTTGTGTCATGCTTTCTGTCTATAGGTTTTGCGCGTCTACAGATATGGTACCCATTTTTCATGCGGAATCATGCAAAACACAGGATTTAGATATGACGAGCATCACGTGCAGGATTTGGAAGTCAGCTTCGAATTGATAATTTATCTCTCATGGTAATTCGATAGCAACTTCCGTCGTCTAAGGTTGCCATGCAATACAATTTGTTTAAGATGAACTTCCTTATTTGCTTTAATTGTTATTAGTTTAAGGAGAATGCCCGATGTATAGAAAATGATGATTATAGGAAGTGCCCAGAAACCATGTAGGAATATTCGAATTAATCCTGATAGGGGCAATCCAAGTCAAGACATCAGTGAAATTTATGGTTATATGGTTCAAAAACTTTTTGAATTATTCAAGTGAAAGTTGTGGAAGTTGATCGGCTTCTTAAGTAGTTTTGTGCCCAAAATAGCATCATCATAATAGTGCGTATTAGTATAAACTAAGCATACTCATTTTTTGTAAGATTTGGAGTGTGGAAAAAGTATGGTGAATTTCCCTTATATCTCCTCTGTACTCAATTCATATATATTTATATATATATATATGAATATTATTTATTACATGCATGTATATATATATAAACATGTATATATATTTGCAGATGCATATATACACATATATATACATATATATATACATATATATATATATATATATATATATATATATATATATATATATATAATATAAATATGTATATATATGCATATGCATATGTGTATACATATATATATATATATATATATATATATATATATATATATATATATATATATATATATCCAGAATTAGTGGGAACCTCAAGTTTCGATAATGTCGGAAGCGAAGCATTCAGACTGAAAATATAGCCAAGGCACAGCGCCACGGCTTCCTAGGATGGGTATCAATCCAGTATCAGTGATTCATTAAGTGGTATGTTCCACCCATCTTCACGTGCTTAGTTGGAATATTGGTGGAGGTTCTGCCGAACAACCCATTCAGGTTATGAACTAGTAGGTCTAGGTGCCAGTTTGCCGAACAACTCATCATTCCATGTGATTCCAGCGTTAAAAGCTAAGTTAGTAATTCTCATAATCAAGCAGAGTTTCCGCATTGCTCTTTTGAGGTTCCAGCAGAGAATGTTCACGATAATGAATGCCTTCAAGATCGACTTCTTGGACGCGCGAGCATGTCGGAGAAATACCGAAGCATGACGCAGCATCTTCTTCCAAATATTCCGTGCAATCTCTCCCGGATCTCATAACTTCACGTACGAATCCGCGCAAACCTGTCACGGTGCAATGCTATGTGCAGAAGGGTAGAGCGAACGGGAAGCAGCCGTCGCTCGGGTCGGTCCACGTGAGCGGACAAAATTGTATTGATCTGGTCGGCTGCGAGTGACCTTGGCCGGCAGGGGGGTGGGTGGGGGGTGGTGACTAGCTGCCGTCTGACCTTGGCGCCGAGACCCGCTCTGCGAGAGATCGGGCCGGGTGCAGGGGCGCCGTGACGGCGAGCCCAGCTATTTCCGGCCGCGCAGAGCCAGACGGGTGGGTTTGCCGTTACGTGCCGCCCGGCCGCACCGCTCCGGCAGTGTTAATCGACGCCCGAGCGGCCGCCACAATACGTCCGCCGTTGCGCGGGTGCAAATTATTTTTTGAGACTGGCTTTGGCAGATTTTCCCGACAAGGGCGGATTTACCAAGGATTTGTAAACGGACAAGCTCTCTAATGTGGTACTTTCGCATGGAATATTTGGGTGTTGAGTGCAAATGATGGCGTGCAGTCGTATCGGGCCCCACCATCAATGTTTGCAAAGCTCCAGCCCACCAGGATTACTTCACAATTATGTGGTGCATTGCATATAATTATCCGATTCGCAATGTGAGTCGGAATGTGTGAAGTTCAGGTTTCTGATTACCCAAAAGTGGACGATTGCACAGCTTGCACGTCAAAATGGCGAGCTGACACACAAATCCTCGCATCCAAGAAAACACCGGTGTTTACAGCCATGGGTACCGTGATAACAACCGCGTTTCCACAAAACGTGTCCAAATTATACCGAACGCGCCCAAATTGTGCATACTAAACGTGCCAAAATCGCTGATGCGATTCTGGACCATAGTCAACGTGCAACAGGTACCAAGCTTGTGAAGCAGGGCTTTGACCATTGTCTTGTAGACCACAAGAAATGTATGATCAAGATTTTAAGTTGGCATTATTCCAGCACGAGTAGGAGACATTAAAGGAAAGTATTTCAAAGCTAAAATAATATGAAGAAATGCGACATATTTCAAGCTTTTTCTAATCTAAATCTGGGGAAGGAACCTAAAAACAAGCTGAAAAATGGAAAACACTTGCTTTCGTTCCTAAAAAAGGCGGGGAAGCATGCCCTCCCTGCTACCAGTGCACCAACTGGCCACGAGTGTGTGATTCTCACGGTGTGTCCATTCGACCGTGCCATGAGCTCAACGACGCCGACGGCCGCGCACCGTCGCGTGCCTCGGAACGCCTCTCTCCCGCTCCTCGAAAATACAACCAGCCGAGCGCGTGCGGACGCGCCCGCGCGGCGGCCGGCGAGCTTCGGCCGCGGGCCGGCCGCTCCGGGCCGGCGCCGCCATTGCACTGGCCAAGTGTGCAGCGCCATGTGCAGCCGCCTGGCCGGGCTGCGCCACCGCTGGATGCCCGGAATACCTCACCTCTGGCGGGCGCCGTCATCTCCTGCAGACCGGCCGCCGTCGTCCGGCTTCCAGGAGGAGCGCGGCTCGGCCGGCGGGCGCTGCGCGGCGCGGCGTGCCGCTGAGAGCCGCGCGGCGCGCTGCCGCTGAGAGCCGCGCGGCGTGCCGCTGAGAGCCGCGCGGCGTGCCGCTGAGAGCCGCGCGGCGTGCCGCTGAGAGCCGCGCGGCGCGGCGTGCCGCTGAGAGCCGCGCGGCGTGCCGCTGAGAGCCGCGCGGCGTGCCGCTGAGAGCCGCGCGGTGCCCCGGGCACCGTCAGTACGCCGGCCGTGGTCCGATGTCGGACGTCGTCGTTGGCCGCGGACATTCCAGTCGGACAGCGGACATGTCGGACACGTCGGACACCGTCTGGTCGTCATGATGTATCGCCCTGCGAACGTCCGCTGCGTCCGCCGTGCTGGTCCGCAGCGGCGGAGCTGCTGGTCTGGTCAGGTGTGGCAGCTGGTCAGGTCATGTGTGGCAGCTAGTCAGGTGTGCCAGCTCGTCTGATCACGTTTGGTAGCTGGTCTGGTCATGTGGGGAAGCTGGTCTGGTTAGGTTTGGCAGCTAGTCTAATCAAGGTTGTGGCAGATGGTCTGGTCAGGTGTGACAGCTGGTCAGGTGTGACAGCTTGTGTGGTTAAGTATGGCAGCTGGTATGGCCAGGTGCAGCAGCTGGTGTGGTTAGGTTGGCAGCTGGTCTGGCCAGGTGTGACAGCTGGTCTGGTCAGGTGTGGCAGCTGATCTGGTCAGGTGTGGCAGCTGATCTGGTCAGGTGTGGCTGCTGGTCTGGTTAGGTGTGGCAGCTGGTCTGGCCAGGTGTAACAGCTGGTCTGGCCACGTTTGGCAGCTGGTCTGGTCATGTGGGGAAGCTGGTCTGGTTAGGTTTGGCAGCTGGCCTGGTCAGGTGTGGCAGCTAGTCTAATCAACGTTGTGGCAGATGGTCTGTCCACGTGTGGCAGCTTGTCTGGTCAGATGTGGCAGCTGGTCAGGTCAGATGTGGCAGCTGGTCAGGTCATGTGTGGCGGCTGGTCTGGTCAGGTGTGGCAGCTGGTCTGGCCATGTGTGGCAGCTGGTGTGGTCAGGTCATGACTGCTGGTCTAGCAAGGTGTGTTCGCTGGTTCTGTCCGGCTGGTGTGCCACCAAATCATCCCGCGCTCCTTTCAAGGTCAATCAGTAGTGTCGAGACCGTTCTGACTCTGACACGCCGCTCCTCCACCGGGTGCACAGGTGCGGACAGGGCGGGGTGCCGCTCATGACCCGGCCAGCTGTGACGCCCCACAGCTGGTCATAGCTCGACAGTATTCATCCGCCCCCCTCGGGGGAGGGGGGGGGGGGAACCAGCGGACACAACGCTCGTCGGTCCGACCTGCGGCGCTGTCGTGCTCAGTGTTGGACTTCCACTTCTCAGTCTCCGATTTGAGCGCGTAATCCTTCAGTTCACGAGATGCATGTCTGGTAGGCCTAAATAATGAAGTGCGTGCCTTTTGAAGTCGAATAAAGAAGCGAAAACTATTGTTTCCCATGCATTAAAGGAGTACACCATTTCCCTTCAGAGTGCGATTTCGAGTTCAATAATACGAAAAAATGTGGCATTTCAGGTTCGATCAGTGAGTTTCTGTGTAACATACAGCAGCTAGGTGGGTCCTGTTGGACGCTTTTTACACTTTGCAGAAAGGCCGAGGTGTTCATAGCTTGTGGACGATAGGTACATTGTGTCGTCAACTATGTTTACAATCCAATACTTTTACAATTCAGCGCTATGTGTATGGTAATTGCATGATAGGGCAATTGTTAATAAATGCTATCAAATGGCCGTGTATCACCACAATCCACCTACAGTTTGTAATTTTCCCTTGACTTGACAATCTCGCGAAGCCCCAATTCCGAGCAAGATTGGCCAACAAAAACCGTGCAATTCATTTAAGTAACAAGTAATGAACATGGTACAATGAGACAATGTTGATAATGTTGTATATTCGCATAGCGATATACCGGACCGTTATTTTGGAGACTTTTTTGTATATAATAAATGCGTCTCGGCTGGGTTTATCCGTCTGGAGCTGCGAAGTATGTGAAGGTGCATCATTGGACTCATTTCTCTTGTGGCAAAAGCCACTGACGCCATGACAACTTCCAAACACTTGCACCGCTTCGAGTCGGAAGAAATTATTAATGAGCCGGTCTGGGGACAACTATGGTGATCACTGACGCTGCATTCGTGGAAGACCTCCGGCATCCACCAAGGACTCGCCTTCGTGGAAGTGCCAACATCGATCACACCACGTGAGGAACTGCGCTGACCTGCCACTGCCACCCGACGCAGTGTGCACCACTGGCGGATCCAGCATTTCGCCGATGGGGGAGGACATTGGGGGGGGACGTTGAGGGGCTTCTTCCCATTCAGAGGTGCACCTTCGGCTCCAGAGCTTGCCGAACAGGAGGAACTGCACTCGATTCTGACCTCGTGCACCTCCGAGGGGTATTTCATATCCATCTGGGACCCCTTCGGAGCGCTGGGGAGGGGTGGCGCCCTTCGTCTCCGTCAGATCCGCCCGAAGGTCAGAAGCCGTGGCTGACGGCTGACGGCTGACGGCTGACGTCGCCGTCAGCCGCGGCTGCCGGCGACATCCAGCGCCGACTGCCGGTCTGCAGCCGGCGCCGCGAACGGCCCGTACCGAATCGCGCCGGGACTCGACATCGGGTGCTCGCTCTTGGTCGACGGCCGCCAAGGTGAAACAGCTGGCCGCCAGCGTGATGCGGCGTGGCCGTCAGGCACGGTAAACATAAGGTCAATGGCGCGGTGCGAGGGGAAAGTCGGCGCGGCGCCCGTCCTCGCAGAGGTGACGAGTTCTGGCTAGTTCCGGGAGCGGCAGCCTCCGACTTTGGGAGCCCCCCGAGAGTCTGGTCTGCCCGGTATTTGAACTGCTGGAATGGTGGCAGGTTTCGGTTGATGTATTTTGATGTGCTTTCCGTTTTCGCGTTCACGCGCCGGCGGTGTGAAGGCTATTGTAGACAGTCATGTAAATGTTCTTCACAACATGCGCGTGCAGCTTTGCAAAAGTAAATAAGCATAATATGAAATTAAAAGAAAAACAGTTTTCACAGAAAACGTGCCGGCGTTTTAGGAGCTTCTGCTAGTATTCATAGGAGTATTCTTTTCGAAGACATGGCATCTTTTTCGTAGAAGTATACCAAATATTGTGCTAGCAATCGAAGACTATCACGAAAACGTGATACACATAACTGAAGTCAAACTTCCCGTGCCCAAATCTTGTGCTAATATCACTAAGATCACCTTCATCACTACGTCATCACGACAATGACAGCACTATCGCGACGTTGTCATGAAAAAGAGACCAATTATTATCTGTGTTTTAACATATTCACCGAGGCGGTCGCCGCCGTCACACTGTGTAAAGCAAACTTGGCATCCCACCTGCGCCCTGCTACATCAGTTGCCATTTTATCAACATTCTTCCCTGGCGTTTTATGTACATCCGGCATCACTGCTAACCATAGCCAACCATTTAAAATAATTTCCAAGATGTACGTCCGCGTTTAGGCGTTAAATCATACTTACTACGTAGTTCCACAGAGGTTCTACTACACCGCATTGCGGCCACAAATAACTGATCTGGTCTCTTTTTGAACCATAGAACGTATATGGATGATCGACAATGCACACTTTTTGTAACGAATAGGCCATTATACTGTGATGCATAATTATATTATAAAACCGAATAAGTACAATGGTTCATCAATACCTATGGTATGGAGGACAATACATGTGACGTGATCAACAACACGAGTGTCCTTAGATTATCATTCAACGTGTTCTGGACTTATAAACGGATGGTTGATCTGAAACATTTGGAATGAACTACTGATGGCCCTTAAAGCGGGAGAAGCCCGCCATGTTAACCTAGAAATCGTTATCCCAGACGGTGAGGCACATTTTCCTACTCCTCGCAGTGCGGGGGATCGATTTGACGCACACACTATATTTTGTTCCTGGCTTGGCATGAGGATGCTGTGAACGACCTACGCACTTCCATCCTTGAACTATCAATGTTTGACATATCTTTGGCATCTCCTTCGGTTAGCTCTCGAGACGAGGTCAAATACGCCAATGTTGGGCTACAGTCAGTGGCCCGCTCGGCGCCGCAGTTATAGACCCAAATCGTGGGACAAATATGCTATCGCGGCTGCAATGGCGCGCATTAACTTCATGGCATATTGTGGTTACAATGAACGGCATCCAAGCTGAAGATTCAGCCATCGTTATGATAAAACTTACCCAGTGTGGGCGGGATCGACGATCCATTGAAACTTTGGATCCGAAAGAGAGCCCTATTGAGGTGCAGTGCCCATCTAGGATACATACTTTTTGAAACGAATAGGTAATCATAATGTGATGCATAAGTATATTCTAAGACCGAATAGTACAATGGTTCATCAATACGTGTGGTATGGAGGACAATTAAATGTGATAAAAAACACGGGTGTCCTTAGATCGTCATTCAACGTGTTTTGGACCTGTAAAGGGATACCCCGTCCCTTTTAATTTGTTTTCAACCTAAGGTGCCGCCGAGTATAAAACCTCCAGCGTCACTCGCGTCCGCCCCCTCGCCCATGTCACTGACGACTCTCCGGGAGGCTGGCACCCCACAAAACAAAATTACACTCGCCCTCTTTGCAATATCCTAGTTCAATAACAATAAGTGCACTGCGACAAGCATCAACATAAATGTCACTAATCAGGTCAAGTTCAAATACGTGCGCGAGGAAAGCTGCTTAGTATGTGTGGTGACTACCAAGGTTGACGATTTTAAGCCGACTCAGTCTAGAGAGGATCATCGATCAAAGCCAGGTATCATCCTGTTTCTTTTTGTAAACTAAAATACAAATGCCACATTTTCCTAAATTTTACCTTGTAGTAAAAATATGCCTTTTTAACACCGTATCACTAATCACATCGTTAGCAAATGGGGTGCAGCACATATCTTTCCAAATATTGCCTTCACCGTTTTTATCTCGTGACCTGTCAGTATTTTAGCCTTCAGAGCATTCGTGACACACATCCCCTGGGCACGTTTTAGGTCATACCCTCATGACTTGACCTGACTGACGTAGGGCTTGAAACATTATTCGGCGGCATGACGTCTCGCTATATATCTTCCGTTTTTCTGAAATATATTATTACTGGGCGCTACATAACCATGGCAGAAGATACAGCGTGTAGCCCAAAGGACTGACTAACCAGGAAATATATCAATGTATTAATGTATGCATAGAAGGTGCTTTTCACGTTGCACATCTCGGTTTCACCGAGTAATCAGAAATAAGATCTTTTTCAATTGTCTTTGACCACTTTATTTACATTTAAATTTGAGATGAATCAAATTTAGTTAATTGCCTATCAAGTCATTTTCCAATTTTCGACTATTTACCTTAATGCATCGCTTAACGGTTCACTCATGCTCTAAATGAACGCCTAACACCACATTGAGACAAGGTCGTGACCTAACCTGCCGTAGTTCCGTCACCTTAATCAGAGGTGCACAAACCCGCTAACTCGCCTGCCAGCGTAGGTGAAAGATATTGGCTGAATCTGTGCTCTTGTTGTGACAGATAATCATTATTTGAAGAAGGAAAAGTATGCACCACTTACGGAAGATATATTGCTTCAGGAATCTGGAGAGACATTTTAATGTAAAAATATTTCATGTACAGTATATTTTTGGTTGCTTCACGAACTATTAGCTTGTATTTTTACATTTTTTTCTATTTCTATATCACTGCAATTCAGGGTTAAAATATTGGTTTTTCATTAGGTGTGAGATGTCGAAATGAGCATAGCAGGATGTCGAAATTTGACATGTAATTAGTGTAATTAAAAATGTTTTTGATATCTTTCAGACTAAAATTTGAGTTGATGGCGTAGGTGATTATGACTGGGCCTTTATCATTTGTTTTAAGATTCATAATTTAAGAAAAGATGTAAATCGGGATAAGGATAATAATAACTATGATGAACCGGTATTGTATCCCATATCACATAGGTGATACCTTTACCCGAAATTGCATTGCAAAATGTTCGTGTAATACCATTCCATATTGAGGGCATGCACATGCTATATATAAACAAGATACTGGTACAAAGGAGAGAGAGAGAGAATTTGAATTGTTGAAGGGCATCAGGATGTCTTCAGTTGAGTTCATGTTGCTTTCATAATCAGCAGCTAGTAAACAAGGATGTCACAAAAGCCATAGACAGGGAGGTCGATTGAACTTTCGTTAGGTGGTATTTTCCACCCATTTTCTTGAAAAATTTCACACTGCTGCAATTTCAGAACAGGACATTTGGCAGCGCTAGCTATTTTGGGACAAATCCCGGCGCACAATATCGGCTGCACGCGGCCAGCTCCATTAGGCTGAACCATGGCGCAGCAGGCTGTCACATATACGCCGTGACAATTAATAGGGTCCGATTGCGGTTTCGAAATGTGACAGATTTATGGGTTGCAATGCTTGTAAGTGACATTCGTGACGTTTTTTGCATCTCTGGCCTTAATACTGGTACTGGAACTCCGCTTTTACACAAGTTTCTCTCATCAACTTTAAAAGCGACATCTTGGCGTTTTGGGATTGTCTTAAAAAAGGTCATGGGTTGTCCATCGGAGGACGCGTTTTGGTGTTAATCAAGTTATCACAATGCGAGTGTTACTCCTGTAGTATTTCTAAATGTGCGACGGACAGTCAGAACGCTGACGCGAGGAGTAGACGCACTGCATCTAGCCCTCCACGCTGAGGGCTAAATACGGGTGCGTATATGCAAGCAAATACCGAATCGAACTATGCCCTGCCAGGCGGGGTCCGCGGATTTGGTGAGGAAGGAGGAGAGAGGATGAGGGGCAGTTTTCTCCCTCCAGAATTTGTGTATTTCGGCATTAACCATGTGGTATCTCGTCGGAGATGCTGAGTTTAAAGTGAATTTCCCCTGGCCAAACGGAAATCGGCCATTGTTGCTGCCAGGACAGGAGACACCGGTGGTCACCACCCTATCAAGTCAGCTACCGGCTACAGGCGTGGTTTGTGCTAGGTTTACATCTAACTGCGCATGCAAATGATTTGTATTTGCATTTTATCTGGCATACAGGCTTTTGTTTATGTTAGATATATGTCGTACACTATAAATTACACAAATAATAATGACATGGTTTCAATTGCCGATGTACTGCATGAGTTATGTCCAGTGCTTGCTAAATAATGCTCGAACACCGTCCAAGCACAGCTGATGGCGTACATATTCTGGGCCGTTCCAACGAAGAGCAAATCATCCTGAACAAACAGCACCAGCAGGAAGGCTTGCTTTGTCAGGACCACCGTCCCTAGCGCCATCTATTTCCGATAGCGTGCGGGTTACGTGGTGGCGCTGAGAACTCAGCGAGTGGTGTCACCTGGCGACGGCTCAAAGAACTACTAGTTTATTCCCTTCACGCGGGAGTCCTGGCTTGGTTCGCTGCGCTGCCCCACGATCTGCTTAAGAGCCATTGGAGGCAAAGCGATGCTGTGCATTGTGGCGGTGCTGCCGCTGCCCGTGCCCTGTAAAAGTTGGATTTGCCTACCAGTTTTTTTGCATGCCTAATTTACACGTGCTAAATGGCGTATCGACTTCGTAAGGCCTGTGATATGTACAAACTTGGCTGAAGCCATACTAAGAAGTCACCCCTACGCATATGCCACCAGCGTGGTATGCGGGGTGAAATCAGCGGGATTAGGCAGCATGGTGGGCCCGGTGCAGGCGTCCTTGAGGAGTTCAACGACCGTCGGTGCACGGGCCGGTGATGTCGGCTCTCGGCCGGAGCGCGCCCACCGCCGGCGCCGGCCGCGGTGTTCCCGGCCGGCCGGGCACCGGCTCTGACTGGCACCTCGCCACCGAAAAATCGCCGTAAGTGTGTCAGTAGTGAAGGTGGAATCCTGGCCGGTTCGATGACCCCTCGCGAGCAGCCTGCACGGGCGAACGATGCCAGCTCTCGGCCGGTGACGTCAGCGCGGTGAGCTGCACCGGCGTCGGCCTGCTGGCGGTCCGGCGTCGGCGCTTCCGTCGCTCTGATGGTGCGTCGATGTCACGTCCGTCGGTCTGGTAGTACGTCGATGTCACGTCCGTCGGTCTGGTGGTACGTCGACCGTGACGTCCGTCGGTCTGGTGGTACGTCGACCGTCACGTCCGTCGGTCTGGTGGTACGTCGACCGTCACGTCCGTCGGTCTGGTGGTACGTCGACCGTCACGTCCGACGACCTGGTGTTACGTCGATGTCACGTCCGTCGGTCTGGTGGTACGTCGACAGTCACGTCCGTCGGTCTGGTGGTACGTCGACCGTCACGTCCGTCGGTCTGGTGGTACGTCGACCGTCACGTCCGTCGGTCTGGTGGTACGTCGACCGTCACGTCCGTCGGTCTGGTGGTACGTCGACCGTCGCCCGCGTGGTGGTACGTCGACCGTACGTCGAACGTCGTCGGTCGGTCACGTCCGTCGGTCCGGTGGGACGTCGATGTCACGTCCGTCGGTCTGGTGGTACGTCGACCGTCACGTCCGTCGGTCTGGTGGTACGCCGACCGTCACGTCCGGCGACCTGGTGGTACGCCACGACGAGCGGGCCGCCAGTCGCAATATCACGCTCTGCACTAGACCGCATTCGCCACCACTCGAAGGGCAGCTCCGGCTGGCCGTGCGGCTTGCCAGCTCGCTGCGTCTCTTGCGAGACCTGGCCAGCGGCGAACCTGCACCCTGAGCACTGGCCAGTGTCGATCCGCGCCGGCGACGGAGCGCCATCCCGTCCTCGCCGATGTTCGCTGCCCTTGCGCCTGTCCCCGAAACAAAATATAAATCCAGCTCTGCTCGTGGTGGCGGGGGAGCGGCACAACGTTCAAAGCTGGATTTATATTTAGTTTTTGGAAACATTCAGACCAGTCAATTAGTTTTAAGTTCATCAGCTAGGGAACCGCTTCTCCATTTGAAATAATATATTCTGGAGTACTCACCCCCACCAGCGAACTGCAACTTCCAAATAATTTACAAGCGAGCACCTGAAAAATATTGTGGCGGAAGTTTCAACTACCTCTTGACGCAGTAGTCTTGACAATTCGTAGTTTTGATTGAAAATAACTCCCATCAATGGGTAACATTACATTCCCACTTCTCACTGTTCGCTTCTAGTTGTAATTTCCGGACTCAGACTGTCTCTTAAGCATATATAGACAACTTCAAAATTCAGAAATTGTCCTGACGAGTATACTTGCAGCGCCACAATTTTCAGGATTTAATTTACAAACCCCAGTAGAATTGAGGGCCTCTCTACAAATGCATTGCCTGCATGAGTAGAGCTCCTGTACGGTCTGGGTGGGTGGGGCCTTTTGGTTTGGTAACCTGCTAATGTTAGTTTGTCATTTTCCATTCTCAATCGGTGACCTTTCGCTCCCGGACCATCATCCCACACTCTCATCTGACTTGAAGAAGAATATCCAGCCTCGATTGTCTGCCCGTCCCATCGTCTTCTTTTCCTTGTCCAGTGTCGCCATAGTGAAGAGTCCACATAGGCAAAATGACCACTAGCGTACCACATAGGTAATGTCTACATGACCTTATAGCGTCAGGCACAAATCGCGCCACTTATGAGTAACATGCGGCGGTATTCTGTGTGCGGTGTAAGCGATGTGAAACGGGGTCGTCACGCGACAGGTCCCACGTCTTCACAGCAATGGATCTGTCTCCACAAATGGATCTAACCATCCAGGGATCTAACAGGCCGCAGCACTAAGCCCCTGGTCTGCGAGCGAGCCGTTCAGTATGCGGGATCAATGCATCAACTTGCTCGAGCATTTCCAAGAATCACAGCCCCAGACACAGACAGCGTGTATGTGACGCGTCTAGCGCCACTCAGGACATTTCCCAATCCCGCGGCCCACCGGCGAAACAGTGTGGGCGGCGCCATTAGCCGTGAATGTGCATAAAGTGTGTCGTGAACCAACCAATAAACAAACAATATGTGACGCGTCGTGGGGTAGCCGAGTGCCGTCTATCTGATCCAGGAGCGCGACCGGGCAGCAGCTTCGGGTCTGAGGCTCCAGCCGGCGAACGTCGGGCATTGGTATGCTCCAGTTTGTCGCCTGACTTTCTCCTCGTGATTGTGCACTGGCGCTGCCCAGATAAGTCACGTTCAGAACGGTTCGGTGTTGTCGATTCCGTCTGCGCGACACGTTTCTCTACACGTTTTCTCAATTTATGTATTACATAGATGGTCTGGATCGCTTAATGTATGAGCATCACTCCGATAAACATGGAAAATGTATCATCGTGCTCACGATTGACAAGACAATGTCACAAAGCAATCGATATATTGTGTGATATCTGTGTATCATTTGCTACCACGATACTAATTTTCCCCATACCTATTTGTATTACGTTCAATCATTTTTGTTTTCATTTGATCTCCGTCTTTAACGCAGAGTCATTCAGTAATGCATGCGATGTGAATCATGTTCGTGGCATGCCAACACACATGCCGCTGTAGCTGTCGATACAGACTCGACGCACTGATCTTCGCGCCCAACCCAGTCTTGTAAGCAAATGTTCCCATATATTTTTTAGCAACTACTCTAGGACGCTTGCCTTGGGTAAAGCCGCGACGTCGAGACTGTCTGTGACTGTCGAGACTGGAGAGCGCGTGCAAAGTTTGATATCATGTCCTCAGTAGTACATCGGGATATTATCTGTGTTTAATGGAGCGGCAGCCCTCTTCGGAAGGCGAGTGTCAGGAAATGTGCAGGGTGTACCAGGTTTCAGAAAAAAAAACCCCACAGAAATGAAAACTGCGGAACATGCTAGATATGACACTGGCCCACCAAAAGAAAAAACACTTTCTCTGGATGAACATTTTGGTGCCTTTCATCTGAAAACCCTCATCGCTTTTGTCATGCTCTGTTGCAACACTTTGGTACAATGCACACAACACAGCAACAAAACAACGCATGCAACGCGCACACACCACCGACCGTGTCTCGCCCAACACCCACGTCGGCGCATTATGCCTAGGGGTGGAACGGTGCCAAACGCTGCTGCCGGCGCTCGGCGACATTCTGCCAGCCTTCCTCCCCCGCAACAAAAATGGCTCCCCGGATTTCACCCGCTTCGCCTTCAGACACCTTAAGTTCCACGGGAAAAATCAACGAAGCTGCGAAAAGATTCGGACCAAAAGGGAGGTGACAGTTGGCGAATTGTGCGCTTTTGGTTTCCATTTTGTGTCAATATGATGGACGTATGCTAATTTGCAAGCGACGGTATGCCAAGGATAGTTGCGAGACCAATAGCGATTCGCCTAAAATGTTGTCGTAGAAGAGAGTGTATGTGTCTGGAATGAAAGCCACGACTGCCTACGCTTTACAGTTCAACAATGCATGCATTTAGCATACTTGTATGACAAATGCTTTGTATGAATCTTGCATTACCCTTATCGCCAATTTAAAACATAAATTGTATCGCATATCCTTTCAGACCGACTATTAATGCCTCGTGAGGTACCCAAACCCACTTAGCAAGCCGACTGCTGTAACTTACTGAACCATCCTGGCTATTGCGATAGTTTGAACACACATACATCAATACTAAGCTCATCTAGCCAACCCTGATGGAAAGCAAACTTGTGGGTGGTTAGCAAAAATGTTGATAGTGCTCTCAAGAAGTTGGTAGCGCTCAAAAGCGAGCTGCGGACGCCTGAGCACCCTTAACTAGATGCTAAGTTCCGATACGGACCATACTGGTGGCATGTGTGGGAAGAGGTGTGGATGGTATCAGAATGCGCAGTACCAATTCCGATGGTTTTACCTGCCTGTGATCTACCTGCCTGTGCTATTTTTACCTGTGACCTGCCTGCTCGTAGCTCAGGACCGATCATTTGCGGTCAGCTTGGGACTGGTAATTTGTGGCCGCACAATCGGAATTTAAAAAAAGGAAACGGAATGGGCTCTATGGATCCTCAGTCACGACAGATTATCGTTACGCTTCTCCATTGTTAGGCTTAAAAATGCCTTGGAGCAGGCCTGATGAGGGCGCAGAGGGATGAGACTGAGACCGCGTTTTTAAAGCTTACTCGTATGAAGCCACATTGATGCTACTTTTTCCTCCAGGAATTCCGAATATAGGTCAGTTACGTGCCTTCAGCACCACTGAAAGTAGCTCGGTGTTCGATCTCGGGGCGGGATTTGCTTTGCCTTGCAATTGTGACCACGTCATGGAGCAACAATGTTATAAATCGGTATAGATCTCATTTATCCGGTTTCCTTATTCGTATTCATCATGCAGCGATGTCTTGCCGGCTTCAGTGGTGACTGTGTGGTTGTTGTCATACTCTATCTTGCAACTGTGCTGGATACAATGCGTATTTTGTTTGCACACGTCCTGATGGATGTACAATAGCTGCCTTTGCACGGGTCTCACTGTACTAGTGGCGAATAATCCTCTTGTGGAATTCATGATTGATGAGACTGCATTGTCCACTTACGCTTAGAAGCAAAATGTAGTCTTGTCGTCCTTAGTAGTCTCAAGCAGTCGGGGGTTCTCAAGCACCAATCCATCATCGCCACCAGCCAATTTTTAACTCATACATGGGTCGGCAAAAGCCAGGCGAAGCTAGCTGTTTAACGAACATGGTCATAGATGGTTAAAACTGGCTTAAGCTAGCAAACCAAAATATAATTTTGGGGCTAATTTTTTTTCGAACAGCAGAACAGGCGAACAATTTAGGTATACAATATTGTGAAATATTCTTATACCACGTTGTTACACCAGTGACAGAAAATGAAGGTACGGAACATTTTCCCACCATTCCAGGTGGTTCTAGTTGGCGACGTTTTGTACTGGTGATTCTAACCTCAATCCATATCTCCAAAAGTTTGTATGGTACTCGGCAGGTCGCGGTGCTGTTCAGACACTCCTGGCTATACTTCAACTCAACTCTTGACCAAATGCCAACTGATCTGCAAATCAAGGCAGTATGTTCTTCCTCGGGTAAGATAGGGAAAGAGTTATTCAGCTTCTCGGATATCAAGATGTTGTTCTTACTGTGGCATGCTACAGTGTCCCAAAATTACTTCACCATTAACTGTGTGGATGAAGAAAGAAGCTGCTTGGGAATAGTGAAAGATTGGAAGAAAATATAGGATCCCCATTAAAGAAAAAAAAAAGGAAAATTTTTCTTTTCAACATTTATTTTTTTTTTTTTATAAAAACTGCCACACATGTGCAAAATGGGTAAAAACAAAAGAAAGGATGAAATAGCACAATTCCATTAACTGTGAATTTCCAGGCCACATGGTCAATTATTTTACACTGGCATGCTATAATGGGTAACATGTGCCAGTCACCAGGCCTCGTCAATACAGGCGAAATATTTATATATTACTACATTTCTTTCTTTTCGTATCCGAGATGTTTACTAACTCTTATATTATAGTCAGTCTTCAAGCATGTACCCTCTGCTATATCTAATGAACATATACACCTTGGCAGTAGTTGACTGGGCAAATCGAGAACAATCATCCAAACATGTTTTCTCAATGTGAAAGAGCACGACACATTTAAAGAAATATATATATATATATATATATATATATATATATATATATATATATATATATATATATATAAACTCCTCATTTTATGCGGATTTGCTGCATAAGCCAATGACACCACCTTTAAGCCCATCTCTTTAAGCCATATAATTATCTGTTTAAGATCTCATGGCGGCAACAAAGCCCGAGCGCTGAGGCGCAACGTGATGCGGTCGAATCGTCTATATCCGGCAGAGCAACTATTTCACGCTGCGTTTCCACGCTCAATTTGTGGAACATACCAGACATCTGTTCATCTGGAAACTGCGTCGATATCATAGGGAACATTCCAACTCAGTTGAGGTCTTGTTGCCAGACATTGCATTAACTCGCTATATGATGCAAAATGTTGTTTTATCCTGTTGTTGTCCACGTCAGGCCGTTGCGCAGTAGCCTGGACAGAATTTCCGGGCCGCAGCCGCAGGTGTGGATGTGCAATTGATCCCCAGCCTTTGTGAGGTGCTGAACCTCACCAGCTACCACGAGCTCCCGAGAGTAACTCGTGGACCGCGGGACGGCCATATGACGCAGAAGGGCTCGTGAGGTGGGAGGGGTTGTGACGTCATCATGTCGCGGATGCGCGGTCAGACGTGCACACGATGAGGGTGGCCTTCGAGCCAACGAAAGTCGGCTCGAGAGGAGCGCGAACGACAGTCGGTCGACGGTGGGCTCACGAGTCAACGAAGTCGGCAGACCTGTTGACTTCAGACTCGACCCAGACTCAGACCCAGACTACAGACTCAGACTCAGATCAGACTGCACAGACTCGCCTGTGAGTCTGTACGATACCGACAACAGCGGGTGCACTGTGCGCAAGACCGCAGCGGATGCACTTCGTTTGTTTCACCGGCGACATTCCGCACCGGCGTCGGGGGGCCGTCGGCGTCGTCGCTGCCGACGCGACGAGCCAAGCGGCTGCCGCGGCTCCGCACGCGCGTGACACGAACAAAGCCTGGCGGCGGCCGCACGACGTGGGCTCCGAGCGGCACGCCGCGCTGCCTGCCGACCTGCCGACCTGCCGACCTGCCGACCTGCCGACCTGCCGACCTGCCGACCTGCCGACCTGCCGACCTGCCGACCTGCCGACCTGCCGACCTGCCGACCTGCCCGCCTGCCGACCTGCCCGCCTGCTGGCCGACCTGTCCCCGCGGCGGCGGCGGCGGCGGGGAGGCCCCGAAACGTGCACGTCTGCAGTGCACCGAGCACGTCGCCGTGGAGGCCTGCCAGCGCCTTCGCCGGCCGGGTGAAAGTCGAATCCGATTTTACTGTCCGGCCGAGACGGACGCGGCCGCGGCCTTATTGCGGCGCCGAGGCGCAGAACGGTGTATCAGTCGTTCTCATCGGATTTGCCGGCGACAGGGCTTATCGGGGACGCACGACAGAGGCGAATACTGGCGCGGTTTTAGGTCCGATCTCTCCGTGCGTCGTCTGTGGGCGTGATGTTAAACTTTGGAAATGCTGAGTGAATCTGTATCTGAGTGATTTATCCCCAAAGGTGAAGCTACGTGGACTCTGGTCCACGTAAGTGTAATCATGAATAAAACCCATAATTAGGAAGGGGTGCATATGAATGTCAACACTGCGAATGATCAAAACTGGTCGAAGCGCCTTAAACCCAAACGAATGTGAACACCTTAGAGCACCGGGTGCAAAAATATTTGACGGGAGGACACATCAATTGAACGCTACAGAAAAGGAGTGCGTCGGTGTGGCCAGGTTTAGACGACGAAGGCGGAGCAGGCTTGTTGACGTCCGCGCGCAGTTCGTCGATGCCCTCAGTCATGCTGACGCCATTGGCTCGGCTCTGTGCCAATCGATATCCCGGATCGTGCGACCGCACTGCGTGCTTCTACAGCACGCGTCATCCACTGTGCCGCCGCCGCCGAGTATCGCCACGCCGGTGTAAGGCGCAGCGTTCTTTGGCACGTTCTGTACCGGACGGCCCTCTCGCCCGGCGAGCTGGCTCCGCCTCTGTACCGGACGGCCCTCCCGTCCGGCGAGCTGGCTCCGCCTCTGTACCGGACGGCCCTCCCGCCCGGCGTGCTGGCTCCGCCTCTGTACCGGACGGCCCTCTCGCCCGGCGAGCTGGCTCCGCCTCTGCACGGCTGCCCAGCTGTTCCACCTGCTGCTGGCATTGCCGCCAGGTCGTTGAACTGTCCGTCGGTGGGCCGACCGGTCGACTCTCGTTTCAGCCCCCCCTACTCCTCATGCGCGTCGTCCACATGAACCCCCTCCCCACGCCCCCGGTGTGTGGATGTGGGTGCTGGGCCGCACCTGTTGGCCGCCGCGCCGGTGCCGATGCGTGGTCACGGGGGAAGCTCACAAGATCTACTTTCAGAAGACCTACGTTCAGTAGATCTACTTTTAGAGGATTTATTTTCACAGGATCTACTTTCAGAACATCTATTTTCACAAGATCTACTCTCGGGACTGGGTTGTTCAGAAAATCTACTCGAAGACGAAAGTGTTCACAGGATCTACTTTCAGGAGAATGTTTTTCACAAGATCTACTCTCGGGACTGGGTTGTTCAGAGGATCTGCAAATAGGCCTCAAGTGTTCAGAAGATCTACTCCCGAATGCAAATGTTCAGAGGATCTACTGAAAGCTGGAAGTGTTCACAAGATCTACTCTCGGGACTGGTTTGTTCAGAAGATCTACTCGAAGACGAAAGTGTTCACAGGATCTACTTTCAGGAGATTTTTTTTCACAAGATCTACTCTCGGGACTGCATTGTTCAGAGGATCTACAAATAGGCCTTAGTTGTTCAGAAGATCTACTGATGGAAATGTTCAGAAGATCTACTACTGGAAATGTTCAGAGGATCTACTCGGAGGATGGAAGTGTTCACAAGATCTACTCTCGGGACTGAATTTTCAGAAGACCTACTCTTGGCCCGGAATGTTCAGAAGATCTACTCTTGGGCCGGTATGTTCAGAGGATCTACTTTCTGGACTGGATTGTTCAGAAGATCTACTCTCAATTCCGATGTCCAAGAAGCATAAGTTCAGCTTTCTCTCGCTAGGTAGCAGCACGGTCTTGGTATTACCGCGTTGAATAAGGAATGAATGTCAGATTGAACGCTGAAGCATAGGTAACAATATTTCTCGGTAGATGGCAGGATGATGCTATTGAATACGAGCTCGTTGTGTGCCTGTATTGTTAGCGTTTCATAGCTTGGCAATCGGCTGCCGTCCCGTGGGAAACTGATATGCAGAGTAGTGGCGGATAGAGAGGACGCACACATTGTTCGGACCTATTTGTATCTGAGCTTACGGTTGGCTTAAAATGTTAGATGCACTGTGATACTCTCGCAATATTTACATTGTATCCACCCGCAATATGGCGTTGGCCATTCCCTGGTGACGCCATTGACTAGCAGCCTGGGAAGGACTGAGAAAACGCAGTGTCTGTGGCGCTCCAAATTTGCTCCCGTCACGCCGGCAATGATTCTGCAGCGGGAACGCTTTCTCAGCGCCCTGCGGCGCTGCCGTAGCTATCGCCCATGCTGAGGCGGATGAGATCGTCATGTACTGATATCATTGTGCGGCGGTGCCGACATCTGCATGCATGCATCTACTGCATGTTATTAATAGTAGCATTGTGAACTGGAAAATCATTACAATAGTGCCGATAGATAAAGGCGACGATGTTAAGCGGTGCAACTATCGACCAATGTCGATATTGCTGGTCGTCAGTAGGCTTTGTGCGCTTACAGTATGTACAAAACTGACGGAATACGTACTTAGTCTGCATATTATATTCCGTCAACAATATGGCTTCCGCCCTGACCTATCGACGAAGGCGGCAGTGCTTGCTTGAGCTGTAGTATATGCGACTAGCAATGTTGACAAAGGTATGATGATTTCATTAGTCACGGCAGACACCTCAAAAGCATTCGACAGTGTTGCGCACTGCCTCGTGGAGAAGCTAGGGTGGTACTGCATCGACAACCAGTGGTTCGCCGCATGGTTTAGCAATGGCATGCAGTATGGGTGACACGTCTATGGGTGACACGTCTATGGTGACACGTGTCACCCATAGGCCCTATGGGTGACACGTCTACGTTCAAATGATTCACGTTCATCCACGTTCAAATGGACCCAGGCAAGGTTGGAATTCTGAACTCACACGGTGTCGAGAATAACCCCTTTTATCTTGGCATGGTGCTTTTTGTCTTACAACACAACATTACGCATTTCATCGAGTGGCAATTTATGGAGGTGTCCAGACGTGTGAAAATGCTATGTAGCCTGACAATAAGTATGAAACAAATAGATGAAACGAAAGTGTTTCTGAATATGGACAATAAAAAAGCTATTCAAGTTTACCAAAAATGTTGGTATGATCTAGCACACATGTTAAATACTGTATTTTTAGCAAATACTGCCTTTTTAGCTTCAATTAATTACCGACAAGTAATGAGTACATGATACATGATGGTTATCTGAAGAACTGGATACATGACTATATGAGAGATATTGGCTAATAAAACACCTCTCGAAGCCAAAACTGCATACAGATCAGTGGTCACCCCTGAATTGTCGCCGCTTTCATTCACACCGATGTCTTGTCGATCCAGCGAATTCGACCAGTGGGCATTTGGTCGCTGTCATATGCGTCGTAGATAATTCACGATGCAACGCATGTACGGTACGTAGGCTTCGGTTGTGAACAATATGGGTTAGAAAAAAATAACTGATATACCTCGTGAAGGAAATGTGGATTTCAGCAGATTATAATCAGATTGGTCACGTCGAAATCCAAGCTATTTTTACACACGAAATGCATTATTTTCGGGTGAAGAATAGAGCACGGGACATGGCACAGAGAATGGAGTCGGAAAGGAGAGCGCGAGTGACGGCTTTCAAGTGTCCAAATCTGCGACAAGTGACATTTATTAAGCTGCCTTTGGAATCCAACACCAATCCAGCACCTGCGAATTAGACAGCACATGTCAGACTGTTGCAAGCAGCTCACCACTGCTTAATCCATGATTCCGACGGAGGGAGGGTGGGCAGGTCAAAACGAAGTGTCATAGATTAGGAATCAAATTGTGAGGCACTGAAAATTAGCACTAAAAATAAGCACTAAAAATTAGTAGCGGAGTACAACCTAAGCATACATGGGAGAAAAATATAACTTGCAATGTCTTTATAACCATTGAAGGGTTTTTTAAATGAAGTACTAATATTTCAAGAAATTTCCAACGTTTCGGATTTCGTGATCAATTGCTGGGATTCGGTGATCATGTCGGAAGCACGAGGCGTCGGCAATCTAGTGGAACAATATAACTTTTGAATATACAGTCGAAGAACGTTTTGTTTGTTTGTTTGTTTATTTATTTAGCACATCATAGCACACATAGCATGAACAATTTTGCGATTGGCACAAAAGACCAAAATGATCTTAATTCGAGGTGCCTCTCGCAACAACGTTTCCATCCAATAAAACTTGACCACCGACACGGTGCGACAATCGCCGCCCGCCCCGCCAGCACGCCCGGGCCCCATCGTCACAAAGTATGCACACATGTGTGGTACTCATATTGCGCCCGCACCCGGCAGCACCTGGTTAGTTCTGTATGTTAATTTTTTGTGTTAAAGCGTTTTGTGTTGATAAGAAACGTCTGAAATGCTAAGGCTACACACAGCTGAAGGTTCTTACCGAGACCATTTCCAAAAATGAGCGTTTGTGAAATCTTCTTTTCGGTTAAGTTAGTGAACATATCTGTCGTGTTTCTCAGTTTGGTAAATATAATATTTTTATGGTAAGCATAAAGAGGACAGTGAAATATGAAATGAATTGCATCTTGTTTGGAATAGCCGCATGAGCATGATGGGTCATGTAGAGGATTGACAACAAATGTGTCTGCGTTTAGTTCAGTGAGGCCCATCCTGAACCTTGCATGCAGCGTGTTGCCTGGTTTCGTACCGAGACAATAATATTGTGGCGGTATCGTGGCACCTGTGCGACCCATAATTGCCCTCTTGAATTTATTGATGTTTCGTTCATACCTCAAATTTTCAGGAAGATTGTTCCACACCTTTGTTGTAGCCAGGAAAAACGATTTTTGGAACAAGGCGATTCTATTTAGCGGGACTGTCAGTGTAGTTGAATTTCTGAGACGCCTTCCTGTAACTGTATGTCGTGGTTCAGTAACTAGTTTTCTAATATAAGTTGGTAGACCCGGACCTGCGTGCTTGATTTTGTGGAACAAAAGAAATTTATGAATTTCTCGCCGTGTTTTTAGCTCACCCAATCCCAATTTCAGTCTAATTTTTCCGGATGATGTTCTATATAGTGCACCTGTGATTAATCTAGTTGCTCTTTTTGTAATTTCTCAAGTCTGAGTGCATCAGATATTGTTATATGTCCGTCATATATAGTATCTGCATAGTCAAACAGAGGCCGAATGTAAATTTTATACAAGTTACAGAGGATTTGTTTGGGAATCTTACTTGCAGCAGGATAAAGGGGGCTTAGTGCACAATTGACCTTTAGGATAATATCGTTTATGTGACTATGGAAGCGCAAGTCGGAAGAAAATGTAAGGCCGAGGTGTTTATTATTTCCTATGATTTCCTAAGCATAGTCTAAGCCTCCCATTCTGAGATTTAGCGGTTTACTGATACTCTTACATGTGAATCTTTGTTGGATCGTTTTTGCCGCATTAAATTGTATGCCCCATGTTGTTCCAAATTTGTGTATAATATCGAGATCTTTTTGAATCGATTGTTGTGCTTCTAGTGAGCCTTGTATATGTGAAGCGTAAAGCGACGTGTCATCAGCGAAAAAAAGGATTTAATTTGTAATCATGTCTGCCAAGTCATTTAAATATATTAATGCCAAAAGGGGTCCCAAGACAGAACCCTGTGGGCAACCCGCATTTATGGTAGTTGGTGGTGAAAGGCTGTTTCCTACCCTTACACGTTGTTCCCTATTATGTAAGTATGATTGCAGCCACATCAATGCAGTGCCGTCAATCCCACAATGGTTTTTGCACTTAAAAATAAGCCCTGCATGCCATATATTATCAAAATATTTTTGTATGTCCAAATATATACATGTAAAGTCAAGATTTCGATCTAAAGATGAATATAACGTATGTGTCAAGTAGAGCAACTGTAGTTGGGTCCCATGATATGGACGGTAACCACTTTGCCTTTCAGAGAGTATATTGTTATCAGTTATGTGTGAATAAATTCGTTTAAAAACTAACTTTCCTAGGATTTTGGACAAGCACGATAAGAGGCTAATTGGCCTATAATTTGTGGGATAAAAGCATGATCCTTTCTTTTTGAATATGGGCGACA
Source organism: Imbricaverruca yamaguchii (assembly GCA_034440575.1). Taxonomy (NCBI): domain Eukaryota; kingdom Metazoa; phylum Arthropoda; class Thecostraca; family Neoverrucidae; genus Imbricaverruca; species Imbricaverruca yamaguchii. The sequence continues at coordinate 181,008 of JAOTOL010000964.1, forward strand.
CATTTGCTTGTTTCCATTCCTTGGGGAAAACTCCAAGTGATAACGAATTGTTGAATAATTTAGTAAGGGGTTCGTAGATAAGAATAGCAATTAGTTTAAGCAGCCTGGGAGGTATTTCATCGGGTCCTGTCGATTTATTTGGATTTAGATGGTTGAGTTGCTGAAGAACTTCATTTTCAGTAACTTGCATTTCTGCCAAACTTGGAATGCTATGATTATTTTGTGCGTTCATAGAAGGTAGTTGCAAGTTATTAGGCGATTGGGATTGTTTCGCAAAATGGGCGTTCAAGAGTGTTGCCTTCGTAGCTTACAATCGTCTATGAAACCTAAACTGATCCACCTTAAACTTTACTTCAATTACTCATAGTTCCTCAGTTGGACACGGTCATGTCGTGTGCGTTGGTAGACGCACACCGGCAGATGCTACGCCAGACGTTCAGCAATGACACCATCATTGGAGGGCCCCCGAGCCTTGAGGCCTCAGTCGGCGCGATTTTTTATCCGGTGCATCCATTGTAAGCCTCAAAGCATATTTTTATAAACTCTGCTCGATATTTCAAGGGTCCCCTTGTTTTTTATTGATATAAACTGAACCATTCCGGGACCCTGTGCAAGCTATGAGGCCACGGTGCAATTTTTCTGCTTCCATCGCGATTTTTCGGGAGGATGGGTCTGACGATTTTTGGGTTCTGGTACGATTGTCTTAGGCTGCGGCGCGATTTGTTTGGAGCCCAGCAAGGTTTGTTTGAGCACTCACTATCGCCGTTGTGGGGTCGGGCGATATTTTTTAAGGGGATTCCCAGCGTCATTGTTTTGAGGTGGGGGTTTAGGCCTGCATCGACTGCAGTGGACTGAGCTTTGTTTTGAGGTGAATGGCTCACTTAACCTAACCACAAGATACCGTCTCAGTCTCCGTAACACCCAACCCTACATCTTGTATTGCAATGTTTTGCAATGTCCTTTTCGCAGCGTTTTAAAAACAAATTGTGATGCCTATGATTATGAAAGTACTGAAGCCAATGTATTACGAGTCGCTACACGCCATGGCCTAAGAGGATCAAAATGGCACAGTCCAGGTGGCAGCTTGCGAGGTTTCCATGTAAACACATGAAATAAACGTGACAACAGTAGTAGGGGAGACCGGGTCTAGTTGATGCACGGGATTGTTGATACAACACCATTCTCTCCAAGAGCATGAAGCCGGTTGTCATTGCTACTGTTGCACATGTTGCTACTGACACCCTCATCTCGCACAAAAAACAAACCCGAGTCCTTTCGACTTCTGACTGCGGAACGGTGACGATGTGACACATTTGTGGACCGAAAGTAAAGTTTAAATCCCTTTGCTTCACCCTTAATTTCTAATTTGTCGCCCACTTGTTATTTTTTGAAGTGTCGGCTATCATTACTATGTTCTCCCAACTTTGCGACTGTGAATGCGTTTAAATTCATGATTAAAATGGACTGAAAGTAAACATTAAATCCCTGATATATTACTCAAATTTTATTCCATTACATAAATTTAATCCAAGTTCTTCCTGGGGTTGCTTTATGAGGCAGGGCTCTGTTGCTAAGCAGAGCTCGTTGCGTGAACCATGACCTCAACACCCGATCAATGAATTCCAGTTCAACGGCGGAATTTGGGCCGAAGGTTTGAATTGCCGTCAATGCACCGACACGGCGCCCGATAGCTCGTCCCAGGCCTTATCGGGCCGGCTGCGAACTGACATCTCCTCGCTACGTCTCCAAAATGATGAATTATGTTGAGTTTCGCCAAGGTTGTGTCAACTTGATTCGGTTTCCCCTGCCCAATGATTGCAACAATGACGTCTTTACAGTTTGCTTCACCTCAAGCGTAACAATTGTTGCTCTTGGAGGTGAGAAGGCTGTAGCGAGAGAGAACATGAGCTTATCACGCGACGTCATCAGATAAGTACAGTAGATGCTATCCTAAAGTACGCCCACACATCCGAAAAACTAACCTGACTTCGGCCGCTTTGCTTTAGACACGGGGTATTTTTAAAACATTTTTTCCCAACTGTAAAATCAAGCATGTATTTGGAAGTTGAGAGGGCCCTGCCTTCCCAACTTTGAAGTTGGAGTGGCAGTTTCCCATACTGGCATCACAGTACCTACACCAATGATGCATTTCACCTCATTAAACTTAAAAATTAAATAAGTAGTACTGATATCAGATTACTTCCTGAACGATCTCCACAGCTTGAATGAGCTAATTCTTGCTTTATTTGTGGTTAATAAGATGTATTTCAAGGCATAAATATACATAATTATTGTTCTAATTTTTCTGACTATGGAATGTCCACAAGAAAGTGAAAGCGGCACGGAGATGAGTTTTTTTTCGTATAACGCGCCACGGAAATGAGTCGCGTTTTTTGTTTTCACCGTGAATATACACGAAATCCGTTCCCGAAAATCCCTGTTGGGGGACAGGATTTCAGCCCACACTGAATTAGAAGTTACTAACTGGCAAGTCTGGCAAGCGTTTTCAGTGGACGGCAAATGCTACTCTGCGCTAGTTAAGGTAGAAATTGAATTATCACGGCCCATACAAAATGGGTAGCTGATTGCATGAGTTGGCTTAGATGCTGTACTAGCTGCATGTGCATGCGAGCAGCATGATTTCAAGCTTAATAATCCATACATTTTACATATCGTTCAGCACCTTGCCAATAAACATATGTGTATCGACCTTAAACCAGTCAACCACATCGGCCTTTGAATAAGCCGACCATCCGCTGGCGTCAGTTCCCAACAGCCCAGCCCCAAGCCGGCGTGGGAAGACCACGCATCAACTACCCCTCCCCTCCCCGACGACCGCACGATACAGTGCCTCACCCTCGCCGTACCGAGTGAGATGTGCACGTTGCCAGTGGCGTCTTCAGCTTGATCTCTAAGGACACTTACACATGACAGTGGCAGGGAAAAGATAATGAACCAACGTCGCAGCAGCATACAGATCTGAAGATACTGGACACGTTGACAAAATGATGAACAGTTCAACAGCTGTGTCCGCCACTGCAGTTGTCCGTTTCCCAGCCTGCACGTCTAAGCGCCCGACGTCGCAGCCCGGTTCATATTTCCCAGAGGAGGCGAGCTGGCCGAGATCTGAACGGCCAGCCTGCGTCTAAAGCAGAGCTGATCTAGAAATGGCTAACTAATGGCGATCTTGCAATTTCTAATGGAGCACTGAATCGATACAAAGCAAATGAGTGTTTCATATCAGTGATAAAAAGGCGTAAAATAACCTTATGCTCATAATAAAACAAAGACATAGATCCAAATTCCCACTGTATCTATTTCTGTCACAGGCCTTCCTGAACAGCAAACATTTTGCTTTAAAAAAATCACAAAAACACACGCCTAATGCACCTCATCTCGTGCCACCGCACAGTGAATCGCCTTCATTTTATATGTAACAATATCTACCTACTCGTAAAATACATACAATTTATGATCCGTGTGTATTATGCATGTGTCAACTGCGGCTGCGGTTGTATTGCATGTGTGCTTTCGTCAGGTGGTGTAAGGAACTGGGTTTTCTGAGGGTCCAGGATGCTGTCATTGTGTTTAATGGAGGTCTTTTGGCCCTAATTTCAATTGGTTCAGTGATTTTGAGCTCAGCTATATCTTTGCAGACTTGCAGAGTAGATATGCTGAGTGTTTTAGAGTCCAAAGTGCTGCTCCCATGAGTGATTGTGAAGTGTTCGCCAAATGGGATATTAGCGGTTGTATTTTTAGCGTCTCCAAGTGCACATTAAGTCTGTCCCTGACAATGCTTTTTGTTTACCCTATATACGTCATGTCCCATGGTAGGCATAGCTGGCATGTTATAAGGCAGACGCTGTTCCGTGTGTTGCATCTGCTTTGAAGTCCTGCGAGACAACGGTGACACTTTTTTCTCCCAGCAGGACACGGGTGTTAGTTGAGAGCGGACTTGGTCAATGTTTCTGAAAGTGTTTTCCCACTCTGCAATGCCACACGTATTGATAGTTTTAAGGTTTTGATTGCCGCTGTTATTTTTTGATGAGCTCAACATCTATGTAGGGGAGGCTGACGAAAGTTGCGTTGTCTCTGGGGTCTGAACGTCGCGTTTGTGTATGTGCACTTCTCATGGGGTGTGCTACCTGAAACATTGCTCTTTTGATCATGCGAGGTGGTTTGCCAGAAACAAAGTGTCGATTTTTTGCATGCCATGAGTCTAGGCATTAGCATTAGGTCCGATACGCTTTGATCTCACGTCTGTGCATACAAAACTGCTCTTTTTGTTTGGATGGGGTAGTGCCGAGAAATATGGAAGGGCTATGGGTGCCGCCATCGGTTTTATGTATAGCTCGGTCATGTGATAATCGTCCTTGTTGATGGTCAGAAGTGTTTCAGGAAAGGTACTTGTTGTTTACTAGAATGGTCACTGCGCCCCATGGATAGCTTTATGGAGGACGGAAGTTGTTGAGAAAATTGAAGTAATCGTGGAGTGCTTTTGATCCGTGTGTCCAAATACCCAGGACATTATCAATTTAGTGCATACATGTTGTGGGCTGGTGCTGATTTGACGTCAGGAGGAGTGTCTCAACTGCGTTCAAGAATATGATGGCCAGTGGTGGAGCAATCCGACTCCCCATAGATGCATCATGCATACACATACAGATCATACACTTTCAGGTGGTCTTATGTCAATGAGCAGATCACGACTGTGCCCATCGGGCATATGTGGAGGAGCAGACACATGCCCATCTCGTCCACAATACAGAGAGCATATCACGTCCGACCACTTCCCCGTCCACAATACGAGATATCGTCCGACCACTTCCCGTCCACAATACAGAGGGCATATCACGTCCGCCCACTTCCCCGTCCAGCAATGCTACCAGTGGGCCTGGTAACCCGAGTGCTCGTCCCTCGCAGGCGACTCTCCCTCGTCGCACATGCGGTTCGCACATACCCTTCAGTTGGGTAACTGCGTAGTGGCATTGACAGCACGTTCAACATTGTATCTAAATTATGTCGTTGAACAGAAATGGTTCGATGAAATGGCGGTGTCATGGCATATGTAGACAATCTCTGCTTAGCAAAGACGCTGATCACAAAATTTAATCGATGAAGACATTGACCTAAAAGTACAAAACACCGAATTACAACGGAGACTACAATTGAGTCTTTTCCATCGTCCACTCGATGTGCACGTCCAGGCTTAAATTTAAGAACCCCGAAGATAATTAGATGAATTTAGGCAAATTGCAGAGTGTATATTTCTTAATAATACTTATGGTGCAAGCAGTCAAAAGGGCATAGGAATACTGATGGTGTGCGATGCACTCCATAGACGTCATGGTTGAGCTATGCAATCATTGGG